>JAODAL010025490.1:0-58547 GCA_025379985.1 Phyllomedusa bahiana | reverse complement strand
TAACGGACCTTTATTTTCGTACTTGGAAGCCTTTTGGATCTGGTCCTTTTTTTGGCGCACCCAGGGTCTCTACTCCCACCCTTCTTCTCCCACAGGCTCCCACACCACCGCTCAACTGTTTAAAATTAAAAAATGGGACTAGGGGGGTTTGGGTCCCCTGTCCAGTTTTTTTTGCACTCTCATTAAACCCCGGCTGCTCAATTCGACAACATGACGATATAAGGTTTTTTTCACAAAAAAGGACAGATTTTTTTAAGGGACAGATTTAACAACCTAAGGTTTCCCTCCCAAAAACTGATCCCTTTTTAGCCAAATTTTGGGGCTCTTCGGTTATAAGATTAATACGCCAAAACAGGGGCCTCCAAGAATATTTCTAGGATCAGTTTCTCTCTAAAGGTCAATTTTAAATTATCGGTGGCAGACTAACGTTTACAGTACTGGGGTTAAATCAAACCCCAAATTAAAGCCTTCTTTTTAAAAATTTTTTCCCCAAAAACTTAAAATGGTATTAAAGGTTGCTGGAAAGATGGAATAAATTGGGCCCTATCTTTTTTTGGGTCAATAGCGGGATTTAAAAAGACCATTCTCCCTAAATTGATGTACCTGTATGAACATTGCCCAATTTCCACCTGAAAGTTCTTCGCTCCTTCAGTCAAACTTTTCCACTTTTTCCCGGGGGTAACAAGAACATAGAAATTATTTTTTGGCGATAGGGTGGAGGGGGGGGTTGGGGGGTGCCGACATTGTCAAATTTACCGGCTGCCAATTACGAGCTATAAAAACTTGGGGACCTATTTGCTTTTTCCAATGGATGGAGGTTTAAAGGTGGCTGGCCCCCCTACCCCAACCCCACGTGGGCTACCACTTCCCAGAAGTTTAATATTACCTTATTACACTCCATGTCCCTTACTAGGGATATCTGGAGGATATAAATCTGGATTTATTTTTGTATTGAAAAACTTAATAGAAATTTACAGTTGAAAAAAAAACAAAACATGAAGGACATTTGGGTGCCCCTCCACTAGATAAGGGGCCGGGCATTTTACTCGCAAGCCAGAAGAAACACAAAAAACAATGCAGGGGCCCACAAACAGAAAACAGCAGAATGTGCGCGGTTTTCCCAAATGCTCCTGCGTGTAAAAAAGAAGGGAGAGCTGTGCCTCTGGAGGAGTTCAAGAAGACTGGAACATTGAACAAACCCCCAGCGTAGAGGGGAAAAGATCAGTGCTCCGATTTTTTAACTGTCTAGCGAATGCAACCTGGGATTAAACTGCTCTTACAAAATCAGACTGCATAGGGAGAGACACAGTGACATGTGGACTCAGAATGGGGGGAAGACGCGGGAGCAAGCATGAACAGTTAAGAAACACCCAGCTGGAAGGGGAAGAAACGCGCCTGGATTTGTAGAGCTGAGAAGCTGAGCACAATGAAACACATGAACTGATGAAGCGATACATCCAATTTAAGTCCTGTCCACATGGGCAGAGGAGGACCCAGGGAATGGGAGAGAATACCCCACTCGCCCACAACCCTGAATGGCTGGGTGAGATCTGTTTACCCACACCGATGAAACAGAACTCTGTTAGCCCAGTAGACTGCCACCAGTTCCTCATTAGTTATAAGCCTGGTCCGTTACAGAACCATAACCAGGCCAAGAACCTGCCCTGAGTAGCGATATATTCGAGAAGTTGGAATCATGGTGATTGAGGCAACAGACCAGCTCAGGATCAAAGTTTATATATTTATTCGCCTTAGGAGCACACTAGATGAACAATACATACATAAGGGATACAGCTATACATATACTGCTCAAAGGTGCAAATACAAATAGGAAATGGGGACAGACAAAAAAGGCAGCAAGATGTGTCTACTTACCTTATGTTAGCCTGGCGTAGGGCACACATGGAGGGTGAATGTGGCCTTGGTCCTGTATGGAGCTCGTGGCATGCTAGTGCATAAACCCCCTCTCCCCCCTTCCAATAGAGACAACACTGGGCTCAGCTGCAACGCTTACTTTTAATTATATTGGGACATCCCATGTCATGCCATTGTCACACCCCTGGGATGGTCTGCACTCCCTGTCCACCAGGGCTAGGCTGGTTCTGGCTTCTAACACTGGTACGGACCATATATTGGCAGGGGAATGGGGCAGAGCTGCAGCAATGGTACCATCAGAACTGGATGGGGCCCAGATTATGCTGGGATACCAAACTCTGGGTCACAGCTATGTTCTTGGTACCAGTTTCCTATTTCTCCCTGACCATTGGTCCTACAAACGAGGGAGTGACAGCTATGCGTGTGGGACGCTTCCATATTTAAAATTATGAAACTCAGGTGTGTTTGTGATGCCTGTTATTTCATAGTTCTTTTATGGTCCTTTGGCACTTGGTGTCTGCCAAATCTTCATTGATGCTTTTCCTGGCCCTGCCCAAGGTGCTAATGAAATTAGTGAGGAACCTTTAAGGCTCAGACTCCCTGCTGGGTTGGTTTCCTATCTGGATTGGGAGCTGATAGGCCTTGCATCTAAACTGTGGGAATTTGGATCTTGTTTAATTGAGTGCTTCCTCAATGACATGTGTTAAGCAGTGGAAGAGCTTAGGGGAAGTTACAAGGACTGGGGGGGGTGACTTTTGTCATATTCCTCACATGATATTTCCTATCTAGGTATCAAACTTGCCAAAAATGCACCTTATTGGCCAATAATAACTTCCTGCCCCTTCAAACGTCCCTCCAACATGAACTTGACAGAATATCAACAATTCCCGACAAAGAGCAGACTATTATACAGGATGTTATTATATTGCAAAATTTTATATATTTTTTCAGAACTTTTATTTCTGTTCCGCAGAAAATTTTTAGGACTTTCTTTTGCCAAATTAACCCCTTACCAACATTTGATGTATGCCCGTAAGGAGCTTTTTTTTTTTTTTTTTTTTTTAAACAATTTTTATTTGCAAGAAAGTACAAAGAATATGTCAAACATTCTTAATAGTATCTAATTGACATCACATGAATACATACATCTTGTATGATAGAAGTTTGAGAAATGTCCTTGTCTTACAATTTTTAAAACTGGAATCAAAAAAAAAGGAAAAACATCTAATAACAAAAATTAACAAAATTTTAAAACACCTTTTAGTCCCTTGGCTTTTTACAAGGTCACTATTGTGTTTAAAGACAAAACCCAAAACCCGGATAAAACCACGGGCCAAAATGGGGAAGGGGGGAACAAAAAAAAAAAAAAAATCAAAAATCCCACATTACTTCTTCCCAAACCACTAATTTTCCCAAGTTACCTGAAAGTTTCTCCTTAGATATAAGAAGTATATTCAAAAGGTTTCAAAATTTTGGGTCAACTCCTGGCTGTGAAGGAAAATTCCATAAAGTTCCTCCACTTTTTAACAAATTTTTTAAATTGGGCCCCCTTTTTGGGTCTTCGTATCAATTTATCAAGGAAGAAATTTTCTCAAGTTCGAGAACCTCCCCCATATCTGGACACTTTCTTGCAAACCATGCCTTAACATTTCCAGAACAAGCCCCATTTCCTGATCACCCCCGGACTGACCTGAACATAAGGGAAAAATATTTTGCCAAAGGGTCGTTTTTTAATCTCACTTGCAAATTTTCGTATTAACTCCGTCACTTTCCAGTTTTGTTTTAATTTAAGGTACCTCCATAACCCGTGTATTAGGTTCGCCTTACCCAAAAACCACATTTCGGGCACGCTTTAAGATAGTGTGAGGGAGCATTTTTGAATGGGATTAAAAGGGCGTAAATTGCTTTTTGGCAATTTTAAAACCATCTCTCTCCAAATTTTCTTTAAATGATAGAGGTTCGTACTCTGTCAAAACCCTTTTTTGGTTTTTCCAATTCACATTGTCCCCAAAGTTCCTTTTTCCCGGGAAAGTGAAAATTGTATCTTCTTCCCTTAATTTTCCTTTACTCAAAAAGGGTGCTTTATACGGGGACACATAGCCAGCATATTAGCTGTAATTGAGCGCAGAAGGGAGCTGACTTGACCAACGCGTTTGACCTTTAGAGGGCTGGGCAAAACAGTCCACGTCTAATCGCATCAAAAATGGTGTCCGAAGGTTAACTGGCAGCAAAAGCCCGTGAAGAAGGAAGTAGTAAACCCCAAAATTTGTACACCCTAATGATTGTCTATAAAAAGCATTAGGCTTAAGACATTGCGCCCCCTTGGTAAAGCCCCTAGGGGAGACTCAAGTTACATTTAAAAAAAAAAAAAAAAAAAACGTTTTAAAGTTTAAAAAAATAAATAAAAAAATTAAAATTCCTATCCCCCTTTTTTTCCACTTTACAAATAATAAAAAAATAAATAAAAAAATTTCCCCTTTTATTTGGTTTACCACGTCGAAAAGCCGATCATTAAAATATAATCATTTACCCTGGACTAAAATTTGGGGAAAAAAAAATTCCCAAAAATGGAAAAATTTTCCTTTTTTTTTTTGGTCATTTATGTCCTCTAAAAAATTCAGCCGCAAAAGGCCCCTCACTGCGCCCGGGGGGCTAGTACAAAATTTTTGGTACAAAAAATTCAAAATAGAAAATGTTTGGAATTTTTTTTTGCCAAAACAAAACATAATAAAAAATCATAGTTTGCAAATTGCTGCAGAATCAGAAAACACACACTTTCCAAAAAATTGAACGGGGTAAAAAACAAAACCCAAGCAAACAGGGTGCAAGGACGTTTTTTCCATTTTGCCCCATTTAAAATTTTTTTTTTCGTTTTAAAATATTCTTTTTGACGGTTTGAAAAACATCATTAGAAAGCCCATTTTGTCCAAAAAATAAAGCCTGATTTACTAGGAGGTGGGAAAAGAAAATTTTAGGCTCTGGGAAGGCGGGGAGGGAAAAACGAACATGACAACAAAAAAAATAGGCCGTGGCGGGAAGGGGGTTAATTTTTTTCCTTGACAATAAAAAAAAGCCAAGCCGGGTCTCCTCTTCTGATAAGAAAATGGATTTTGCAGGGTCGGGGTTTGTCTAATTTAAAATCTTAAAAGGACGACTGTCATAGACCAGGTTATGGAAAACACCACCGAATGACAACGGGGCCTTCATAGAGTCTGCTCCAAAAGGCCTTCCCTCTTTGGCCCTGGTTTTTTAACCCCCTTGCCCGGGTGGCTCTCTCCTTGCAACCTTTATCGCCCTCTAACTTCCCAAGATTCTTTCGTCAGTTCAACCCCCTTTCTAGCTTTGCCCCGAACACCCCTTTACTTTACGCATTCCTCCATTGAGGCCTCTCCCAGATTTGGGGAATTTAAGATATACCCCAAGCCTGTAGGTGCCGTCCCACCTTTGGGAACTTGCATTCCCTGGGAACAGACCCCAGAAATGTCAGTTGAATGAAAACCCGGTCACCCCTGTCAAAACTCTCCATTCTTTCAAAAAGATTTTATGTACCAAACAATCCCCCACCTTGCTCAGAACCGCAGAGCACCCCCTCCCCCAAACATTTTTTAATTGCTGCAAGTTATTAGATCTAACAATAGACTGATTGCTCGGGTTTTTAGGGGGGACTATACACATTGGGTGCCCTTGAGTGGGAAAACCGTGACATTCGAAGTTGTACATAGGAGCTCTTGTAGTCTTATCGTGATGCACTAGTGTGCTTCATACAGGGGAGTTAGACCCCCCCGCCGGGGGTGTTAAAATACCCGCTTGTTGTGCGTGCTATATCACTGAGAAAGGGCCCCCCCGGCGGGGTGTTGGTAATACTCCCATGTTTTTTTGTTCTGTGCTTTTGCCCTTCTTTTTCCTGGCCCGGGCAATTTAAAATTTTATTACCCGTTAGTTATTTTGGAGCCTAGAATCTCTGTTTCAAGAGGGAAAACCCTTTTACCACAGATATCTACCGGGGACCTATAAACCCCCATGCGCTGAACTAAAGTAACAGATATTTTTTTTAAAGGTTTCTATATTTAATTTTTAAAATTGTAAGGAAAATGAGCCCCGACTAACTGATCCGAAGCAGCTGATGAAACCGTAAAAGGGTTATTATAACTGTAAGAAAAGTGTGTTTTGTATATTCCACTGACTATAAATTTTTCTGTAAAAGTTTCCCCGACAAAAAAAGTTCTTTAACTCCCCTGACTATAAAAAGTTTTTGTAATTCCACTACTATAAAATGTCTGTTATTCCACTGACTTAAAATTGTTTTGTTATTCCACCGACTACAAATTTTTCGTTATTTCACCGACTATAAATTGTTTTTAAATCCCCCCACTATAAATTGTTTTTTTTTTTATATTCCACCGCACAAAATTTTTCTTTTATTTCACCGACTAAAATTTTTTTGTTAATCCCCCGCTATAAATTGTTCTGTATATTCCCCGACTTTTAAAATTTTTCTGTTATTTCCACTGACTATAAATTTTTTGGGGAATTTCCCCTGACTAGAAATTATTTTGTTTTTCCCCTGACTATAAATTTTCTGTAACCAGACTTAAAAATGTTTTGTAAATTTTCCCCTGACTACAAATTATTTTGTATACTCCACTGACTATAAATTTTTCGTATACTCCCGACTAAAAAGTTTTGTAACTCCACTGACTTAAATTGTTCTGATACTCCACTGACATAATTTGTTTTGTATACCCACTGACAAAAATTGTTCTGTTATTCCCTGACTACAAATTGTTCTGATCTCCACTGACTACAAATTGTTCTGTATATTCCATGACAAAAAATTGTTCGTTATTCCCCGACTAAAATTGTTTTTATATTCCCCGACTATAAATTGTTCTGTAATTCCCCCGACTATAAATTGTTCTTATTTCCACCGCATAAATTGTTTGTATATTTCCCCCACTATAAAAATTTTTCTGTTTTTCATGACTACAAATTTTTCTGTATAATCCACCGACTAAAATTGTTCTGATATTCCCCTGACTTTAATTTTTTTATCCCCCACTGACTATAAATTGTTCTGTAAATTTCCACCCACAAAATTGTTCTGTTATCCTTGCTTAAAGTGTTCTGTTACCCCCTGATTACAGATGAGTTCCACAGGGATCATAAATTCCAGTCAGAAAGCATAGGTCTGGTTTTTTGGGGTGGGGGTAACAGTTATTCCAAATGGACTTTTTTAATTGGAGCTTTTGGGGTTTTATCTATTTAAAGGATGGATAAAAAAGGGCCCGTCCATCCAAAATTAACTTTTCCCATTCACATTAAAAGGGTCAATCAAAGGAAAAAATACAAATTTCATCCCTGGATCTTCCCCCTTATCACCTAAGCGGGCCCGTCAGGGACAGCAAATTATCCAAAGAAATTATGGGACAACATTGACCCTAAGACCTGGGGCACTCTGAAATCTAACCAAGTTTCTATCTATAAAAAAAGGTTTCAACAAAAAACACCGTTCCCCAGCGCGGGTTCAGCCGTCACGAGCTCCAAACCTTTCTTGCCCCCAAGGGAAAAGAAGATTTTTTACATTTTAAGTGTTCGGGTCTTCTGGGATTTCTCTCTCTTTGTTTTACGAATTGCCTGTATGGCGTCACATTTTTGGCCTTCCTTTTTGTCCTAATAAGCTCTGGACCTTTTTTCTATTAAAGCTTAAAACTTTTTTTATTTGGTCCCTTTTTTCGGCTCAAAAACTCCACCTTTATGAAGGGTTTACCCTGTACTGCGGAGGCGGTGTCTGGGTTTGAGGTTGTACCCTGGACGTGTTTGCAGGTGAAGATTTTTTCCCCTCGATTTTGGGAAGGGGGTACGTGTATGTTTTGGGGTTGTGGGCTGGTTGGGGTGATATTTAGTTCGTTTGCCACTTGATTGGAAGGGGATGCTAGACTGAGTGAATTTGTAAATTTAAACCCTACAGTGTCCCCCATGTCATTGCGGTGAGTTTGTGACAAATTAGTGGCGGGGGGGGGTATTTTTCCTTTATTAAAAAATTAATGTTTGGTTTTAAACAATTATTCCCCTACTAAAACGTACCTTGTGAGGACTGCACCATTTTACAAGGACTTACTTCAAAAAGTTTTCTTCTTGCTTTTTTTCCTACTTTTATTGGGAGAAACGCTAAAAGGCAGTGACTGATAGGGGGTAGACAGAGCAGTGGGATCACCCAATGAGCTGAGAACCTTTAGGGACGGATAAACAAAACCACTTTCAATACAAATCAACCAGGGCTGGGAGTCGGTGCATGGGGTTTGGGTTGAGCCCATTTTGGGAGGAGTCTAAAATTTTCAAAAATGGACCGACTCTGACCCCAAAAAAAATAAAAAACATACAGTTCAAGCAGTGCCAAGACAAAGGGAAATTGGGTCTGGACAGTGTACTGCTCCCCGATCTTCAGCCTCATGATTGGGAGTGTAATTGTGAAAGTATTTTGGGTGACAAGGAGCAGCAAAACGCTTGGAGGAGATCCCCCCCCATAGCAAACAGCTGACCAAAATTCAGCAAAATTTTTTACTTGCTTTTTAAGAATAAAGTGAACCATTCACAAAAACTGACTTGGCTGACACCTGGGGCGCTGCGTCTCCACTCTTATTTGTCCACCACAAACATTTCACACAGCAGATGCGGGTCTATATTTACCCTTTTTACTTATAAAAGCAGTGAGGGGGTATTCAGACAGCCTGTCCCCCTCCTTACAAAACCCACAAGCCGCGCACCAAGGGAAACCTCCTGAGCTCATGAAACCCCAGATGTAGGAGTGGGCATAAAAAGTGGTCCTGCTGGATCCATCTCGGCTTTTCCCCCAAAAAACTTAATAAAAACTGCAGGATTTTCCTGCCAAAAGGAATAAAAAAAAAAATAATTCCCCGGGTTGACAGACAGACCTTCAAATAACCCCCCAAACATGAGGAACCTTCCCCCCCCCCAACACTGATAGTTATACAAAATCGGCTAAAAAGGGGAAAAAAGGGTTTTCCATTTGGTCAATGTGGGAAAGTGTTTAAAAAATGCTTAACTCTTTTTACCACGAAAAATTACACAGGAGAGAAACCAATTCTGGGCAGAATGTGTGAAAAAGTTTTTTTTTTAAAAAAAATCACATTTGTTACCATAAAATAAACCCGGCGTTTTTCAGAGTTTTAGTTTTGACTGTTTTTGTCACGATTTTTGTCAGGGTTTTTTGGGAAATTTTTGGCATTTTACTGAATGTACTTTAGTGCAAAAACAGTTTTTTTTCCCCAAAAACCGGATGAAAATGGGGCACCCCTTCTCTCATTTTTTTATTAACTGCAATGCGAAACCGAGCAAAAAATTAACATTTTGTAAGTTTTTTTGGGGCCCGGCAGCAGTGTGAAAAACCGTCCAGCAGAAAATCGTTCCGTGTGGATGCTGCACGGATTTTCAGTAAAGCTAGGGGGGGTTGCATTTTTTTTCAGACGGTTTCTAAAACTA
This sequence comes from Phyllomedusa bahiana, assembly GCA_025379985.1. Taxonomy (NCBI): domain Eukaryota; kingdom Metazoa; phylum Chordata; class Amphibia; order Anura; family Hylidae; genus Phyllomedusa; species Phyllomedusa bahiana. Next base: position 49,172 of record JAODAL010025490.1, on the reverse strand, counting down.
AAAACCGCTGCAAACCCGAAAATAAACCTGCCAGGGGGCACAAGCCCTAATGTGCCATAGCCCCCCTTAAAAAAAGTCCTAACAATCAATAAATGATTAATCAAGTAACCGTCGATAATAGCCTAACATAATCAAACTTTATTGAATAAAATTTTAATGAATTAAACACCAAAAAAAAAAGAAAGTTTGTCTAAAATTACTTTACAGTTTATTCAAGAATATTACTTAAAAAGCAAACAATGTAATGTCCCAGCTCAGACCATTTGAAACGATAGTTTTCAAATAAAAAAAAAAAACCTACTACAAGATTGATCTTTCTAAGTCAATGATATTGGGGTTGAATCTTCCTTCTAACCTACAGGAGACTTATCCTTTCAAATGGGCAATATCTGCTATTTTATGTCAAAACTAACTTTCTGCCCCTACTAAAGTCCCTCCAACATGAACTTGTCTGAATATCTTGACTCAACAATTCATGGCCGGGCAGAATAGTATTATAGAGGAGGATTATGTTGCCTAAAATTTGATATTTAATCAGAACTTTTCCTACTCTCATTAGGCAAATTTTAAGGGTTTTCAATGACAAAATATTCATTTCTTCCCTTCCCTCTCTCTGGACCTCATTAACCCTTTTGCAAATACAATGATGGCCACTGGTCACACTCGGACACTGGAAATAGCTAACTCCTACTTACTTCCCTAGTATCCCTTCTTCATCACTTTCCATTCCTCTTCTAGCTTTGTCCAGAAGCATCCCTAACATTTGACTCAATTGGTGACATTAGGCATTGCTTCCACTGAGGACCTCTACGATGGTCTAGAACTAATCCCTTTCCACATATTGGTTGAGAAATATACAATTCCATTGTCCGATCACTTTAGATTTCTACAATTAACTCATTTTCTGAAGGAGAATCTTGGAAGGAAATTTGAGGTTCTGAATCCTGTTCTTAATATCTGCTGATATTATAAAGGGACAGGAATGTTATCTGATCTTCTCACCAAAACCTCCAATTTTTGAAATGGTTAACAAACTAAATTGGGAGAAAGACTTGAGTAATTATTTTTCAGACTCACAATGAAAAAGAAAATCTTATACTGGTCACATAAAGCATCTGGCAAGCTCCAGTTTATGAAGCAATATCTGATGCTCTAAGCTCGGTGGTACTGTACTCCTGCCCATCTTAGTAAAATTTACTCAAATACCTCTCCCTACTGCTGGAGGTCGTGTGGTGATCATGGATCTCTATTCCACATATTCTGGGCTTGCCCGTTAATATGTGCCTTCTGGTCTAATGTCCTTGCTGTGGCCTCAGCTCTAGCCTAAGTCCAGTATGCCAGGAATTAGCTCTATTTCTGCTCAGTATAGACTTCATCCCATCCGATGAATCGTATTATCTATTCTTTGTCTCTATAGAGAATCTGAAGGTGCTAATTTACACCTTCTCAGTATCTGTTATGTGTCCACAATTTGTGACCTGCGTATTTCCTAATGTTACCAGAGGCTGAATTGTGGGAAGAGTCTTTGTATCCATTTAATAACTGTTTTGTATTTCTTTGAATTTTCTTCCAATAAACAAGAAAAAAAGTCTCCTTTCCTAGTATTTATAGACACTTTCTCAACTCCAAAAACTCTACCCCCATCAGCAAACTTTAAAGGAGTTGTCTCATTACGAGCTTTCAGCCTGTCACTGTCCCTGGTAAGTTGAACTGAGGGGCGTGTTTCTTGGTCTGTCTGTTCTGCTCCCTCTCCCCCCCTCCCATCAGCACACAGGCAGCTACGTAACTTCTATACAGGGGGGAGGGGAGGGGTTTGCTCTCAAGTTCACCCTGTGTGTGCCTGCCTAGGTTTTGTTACAGGAGAGGGCTGATCTAGGAGGGGTAGAGAGGAATATGAAGCTGTATGCTAATAGAGCAGAGGGGATGCATGTGTTCCTATATCCCCTGCTTAGCTTAAAGTCTCCACATCTCCAGCAACAACAAGGAGTGTTACTATACTCAGGATGTCTCACTAATACAGGAGAACAAAAAGTATTCACATGCCCCCTGATCTGTATAATATTAGTATAGTCACAGTTCCAAAGACACATCATGATTATAGTAACAGACAGGTCCTGCTGTCACATCTATCTGTGTAGAGAGCAGGAGGAAGCAGGGACACACAGGGTTAATCCAAGCAGCTCGGACACAGACGCCAGAGTCCTCCCTCCCCCTCCCTCTACCACAGAAGCATTCTGTGCGGGAGGGGCTCTCTGCTCCGACCTGTCTTCAAAGGTGATGAGTCATTCAGACCTGACAGCCAGTAAGATAAGGATCAACAGGTCGGCTATATAGAGATGAGAGTGATGTTAGTAAAACTAACAGGGCTAGCTCAAAATCAGTAAAGGAAAATTTGTAATGAACATATATTTCAAAGCTGCTTGTTTTTTAAAGATCTTTAAATTAAAACCCAATCATTGTAGCGAGACAACCCCTTTAATGTATTTAAAAAAAATGTTACCCATGCAATAACCTGTTTGTGCATTAGAATGAGGGAACATCTCCATAATATCAGGAGAGGTTTTGGGACATCCCCTCTCCAAACATTTTTAATTGCCACACAGGTTATTAGATCTCCATAATTTCATTAATTGCTAGGGCTTTATTATGGGGGCTATAGCACTCTTAGGTGTCCCTGACATAAGAATCTATGACATTGTGAAATGTGTAAGATCTTGTAGCATTATGGAGCTGCAATCAGTGACGTCACTAGTGTGCTGCGCTAATACCTACCTGTTGAAACCAGAAGTTTCCATCCACTATATATAAAGCCCCATCTGCAGGTTTTTCTCTCCCCTCTATATAAAGCCCCATCTGCAGGTTTTTCTCTCCCCTCTATATAAAGCCCCATCTGCAGGTTTTTCTCTCTGACATGAAATCAGAATAAACCTTCCCCGTTTAGGTCAATTAGGAACCAAAATTATTTCTATTTGCTAAATGCAGAATAATGAGAGGGAGAATTTTAAGACATTTTTATTACTTTCTGCAAAGTCAAAAGTTTCTATACACTGGGATTACTCTGCCTTTACACAATTTGGGACCCCCCATATGATGATGTCAGGTCTTTGAAAGCTTCTGATTCGTTTATTGACAGCATCTGAGTTAATTAGAGACACATCTGTGGATATATTTTACAGCACACCAGAAACACACTGCTTGTGTGTGTAACATCATGGGAAAGCCAAGATATCAGGAAGAGAATTGTGAACTTGTACAAGTCTGGTTTATCCTTGGGTGCAATTTCCAGATATCTGAAGGTGCCTCGTTCATCTGTACAAACAATTAAATACAAGTACAAACAAGATGGGAATGTCCAGCCATCATACCGCTCAGGAAGGAGATGGGTTCTGTGTCTCAGAAATGAATGTGCTTTGGTCTGACATGTGCATATCAACCCAAGAACAAAAGCAAAAGACCTTGTGAAGATAATGGCAGAAGCTGGTAAGATGTTTCTGATAAAGAGGTTCATTAATCATTATATCATGAGAGCAGCAGATCTCCTTTGGCATAAAAACCTCAGGAAAATGCTTTTTTGTGTTGGTGATGTGCTGAGCAACTGAATTGATACAGTTGTCTCTTGTCCTTTCGACATTGTATGTACAAACAAATTAATAATTTGGACACCGCACAAACAAAGCAGGGAGATATTTTAGTCTCCGATATCAGATTGGTGCAACCAACGTGGTTAATTGGATGACTCTGGCTGCAAAGACACATTCCATTCCGAACACCTGGACATCCACACAGATTGGAAAACGAAAAGACCCCCAGCTGCAGCAGATAAGGTACCACATGCTTCCACATTCATGATGATTCCAAGGTTGGATGAGATGTTTCTGATAAAGAGGTTCATTAATCATTAATTATATTATGAGAGCTGCAGATCTCCTTTGGCATAAGAACCTCAGGAAAATGCTTTTTTGTGTTGGTGATGTGCTAAACAACTGAATTGAACAGAATTGACCAAGAAATGTGACGAGAAAAAAAGCCATTTTTTGTTGAGCCCCTTTTCAACCCTTTTCCCCCCTTTTGCCCCTTATCCCCCGGGTCACAGGCGCATCCGTTCCCCCCGCGCGGGGAGGGGCGCCGCGTCCCGCATTTTGGGGCCCCCCCGGGGGCCCGGGGAGTTCTTTTCCCCCCTTGTCGGTGCCCAAAACATTTTCCCCGGCCCCAAAATCCTCCCTTCCTGGCTGTCTCTGCCCCTTGGCTTGCCCCATTTCCCCCCCCTAGGGCCGCGAAAGGTTTGGCAGTTTTAAAATTTAAAAAAGGGGGCCAGCGCACGGTAATTAGCTTTTTTCCCGGTCGTCCCCTATTTATGCCCCCTTCTTCGGGTAACCTCCCCGGGGACCCTTTAGTCCCCTTTTTGTAAGAGAAAGATTTTTCCTAAAACCCTTTTTTAAAAAAAACCCGTGTGGGTACCAACCTTTTGCCTCCGTCCCTTGACCCCCCAAATTTTTCCCCACCCCCCCCTTGATTTCCCTGCCTGTCCCCCGACTACGGGGTTTTGCCTTCCGTTTTTTGAAACCCCTCCCACCTCGGGGGCCCTCGAAAGGAAAGTCCTTTCAGCGGCAGCGACCGGGTTAGATTTCCGCCGCCAGTAAGTCCATCCCGCTTGCGGGGGGGGCTCTGGGGGAAAAAACCGGGGGGACCTACTTAGTTTCCCGCTCCCTGGCGGGGGCCCCCCCACCCATCGACTTGCGGGGGTTTCAGGGGACCCCAAACTTTTCCCCAAACCCCGTGAAAAGTAAGATCAAACCATGGTTCCCCCCCAAGGGTTTCCCCTCCTCCCGAGCGCCCTCTGACATCACCATCATCAAAAGCAGATCACGAAAGCAAGCCAGCGGGAAATAACCGCTGTCGCTATAAAGCAGCAGTTTCCTCACCCCCCTTCGCAGCAGAAAGTGGGGCGGGCATTGGTCACCCGTTGAAAGCCGCCCCGAGGTTTTCTGTCGGTTTCTAAACTCCCCGGTTTTGTCCATCCCGACAAAGTTTGAGGGGGAGAAAAAGGGGCCTGCAGGGGCTTCAAAACCCATTTGGGCCCCTTTCCACGGGGAAAGCTTTTTGGCGGGTAAATTTCCCGCCCAAAAGGCCCAAAGGGTTTGGCCCTTTGGGGAAAAAGTCTCCTCCCCGGGGAAAAGCCCTCCCCCTTTGGGCAATCCTCTCCGGGGGACCGGGAGGCGACCCGGGGGGTCACAGCGATCTTGCAAATTTGCCTTAAACGGGGAAATTTTCCCAGGGGCCCTTCGAAGAGCCGCCCCGCTTTTTTCCCCTGCCGAGAATGTTTTTCCCTAAACCCCTCCCGCAAGAGAACCCCCTCCGTGGGTTTGACTTTTCCCTGCAATTCCCCCAAAACCAGCATCAGATTTTTGGTTTGGGAACCCAATGCAGCAATTGTCCCACCAAACTTTTAAAGGGAAGGGTTCCCCCACCCAATTTAAAGGGAACCCCTCCCCAAACCGGGGAAATCCACCGTCTTCATTAAGTGAGCTCATCCACCCTAGAAAACTGGATTGATATCCTTTTGGGTGGGGGGAAATTTTAAAGGAGCTCCCCCCAAGAGCAGGAAACGGGTTTCCTGAAAAAGTAACTCCCCCATCTTGGGGCCCGTGTTTTAAACGGGCCTCCACGCCTCCTTCCTAGCCAGCCATGGGGGGGGCCCTCCAAAGTGGATAGAGCCCCCCTGACTCCGCAGGAAAAAAACCCGACGACGTAAGGGAACCTATGTCCCCTACTGGGGCACCCCGGGACATCTCCCGGGGTTGCCGCCATCGAAAAGGGCCGGAAAAATTAGAGCACCTGGGTTGGGGGGAAGAGGCGCCCCTTTGGTGGGAGCAACCCCCCTCGTTTGAATTTTTGACCCCTTTTTTTCCCAGGTTTTGGGGGAAAACTGGGGACGGGTTTAACCCCCAACTTTTCAAGCCTAAACCCTTTTTGGGAAAGGGGGGTCAGCGGGGAATTCTTGGGACGTTTGCCCCTGGTGTCCCCAATAAAATCCCCTTTGGTCCTCCTAAGAAACCTTTTGGCCAATCTCCTCTGCCCAGTGGGGGAGATTCTCAATGATCAAGTCCACGGGCCTTTACGACCCTTTGGGTTTTTTTCAATGGTAAGGGGGCACTACATAAGGGGGATTATTTTTCTTTTTTTCTGTGTTCCCCCGGGGTTTTTCCCTTCGTCTATCCTTCCTGGGTTTCCTTTCCGGGCTGCAGCGCCAGCTCTAACAAAAAACGGGGCGGGAGGGGCGAATTTTTTTTGCTTTGGGGGCCAAAAAATGTCGGTTCGCTGTTTGGGGGCCCCTCACCCCTTTTGTTTTACCCCCGCTTCTCCAGTACCGTCAAAGCCATGACGGGTCTTCCCACCCCCGTATCGAGTATGCGGGACATCTTCTCCGGGGAAGCAAGCGGAACCCTTTTTGCCTCCACATCCCCCTATAAAGCCCTATTGACCCTTCCTCTCCCTTTTGGGATCATCTCCCCCACGGGGGCAGGGCCCTTACCCCTTTGTCTGTCCCTGGGGCCCTTGGGCTTTGCCCGGCCTACATAAAAGAGAATCCCCCAAAAGGGTTTTTTATTGTAAGTCCTTCTTCTCCGGTGGGGGCCGGGGTTCTTTCTCGTAATAAAAAAAAGGATGGATCCCAAAGCCCATGTACATTACTGCGGGTCCCCAAAAAGATCACCATAAAGTTTTTGATACCCCTTACCATTGATTACCGAGTTTTTGACTGGCCCCCGTGGGCAAAGATTTTCTCCAAGCTGGCCCTTACAAAGGGGGCCTAAAACGTTTTTGGGGTTTCATAAAAGGGTAACGAGGGGGAAGACGGCCCTTTCAATTGAAGATGGGCACTTTGAGTACCGGGGCATGCCCCCGCAGTCCTTCCCAAAGGATTTTTGTCAGACCCTCTTTCAGAGACCTCGCTTTTAACCTTGTGGTCTGGATGCACCCCCTGATCTTTTTTCACCTGATCCAAAATCCCCCGGGCCCCATGTACGTCAAGTTCTAAAGGGTTTTTTACGTGCTTAACCCCCTGAAATGCCAAGTCGAGAAGTGCATCTTTCACCAAGGGCCCAAGGGCCCCCTTTATGGGGCTAATCCCTCGGGGCCAGGGTCTACGGAGGGAAACCCGCCAAGTTTTTCCCCCCCGTGTTCCAATGGCCACCCCCCATTTTGGCCCTTGGCCCTTTACAGCGGTTCCTATTTTTCTGCAATTATTACAGGCAGTTTCTTTCCCCGCACTTGGGCCCCCCGGGGGTGGCTCCTATTGGGGCCCCTTCACAAAAAATTTAACCCCAAACCCAAGGCAGCGGGGCCTTCCCCCGGGGCCGGGGAGGCTTTCCCAATTTAAACTAAAAAAATTGCCTTTCCCCACCGAAATCTACCCCTGTCGCGGCCGGGACCCCCCCGAACCCCCTTCCCCGCTCGAAGTAAAATCCCCTCACAAGTGGGGGTTGGGCAGTCCCCCCAAAAAAAGGGGGCCTGGGGCCCAAAAAACGGTCACTTGTGGCTTTTTTCTCCAAAAAGGTTTTTTGCCATCGGAAAAAAAATTTTAAAACTATTGGAGGACCGGGGAGTTTATTACCCCAATCAAAAGGGGCTTGGAGGAATGGTTTTTATCTGCGGGAAAGTGTTCGCATCCCATCTGTATCTATTCAGAAAAACAAAACCTCCAGAAACCTCCAAGGGCTCAGCGACTCAATCCGCGCCCAAGCTGGGTTTGGTCGTTTCTTTTTCTCCCCGGTTTTAATTTCCCATGATAAACCCTTCCCGGGTTCCCGGGGGAAAAAATAAAAATTTTTAACCCAAGCCCTCCCCTGGGGGCCCTCCATGTGGTGGGGGGGGAAGAAATGTCTCCAGAGAAAAAATTTCCCTCCAGAGCTTCCTATCTGGGTGGGCCCCCGGGGTGGGACCTCCCGGAAAGGTCCCGCCGGGAAAGGGGGACAAAACTTTAACCCCCCTCCGCTTCCAATAGGCTTACCTAAAGTGGGGCCACTGCCCCATTTGTGGGGCCCACCCCGGTTGCTCCGCAAAACTTTTTCCCCTGATATCTGGGTTTTCTTTTTGGTGGCGGGGACCCCCGCTAAAGTGTAAAGGGAAATTTTCTTTTTATTTTCTTTGTTCCTCCTGTGCCCACAAACAAACCCCCTCTTCAAAAGCCGGAGGGGCTTTTTGCCCCCCACTTTCCCCGTTTCCCCCCCCAACCATGGCCCTCACATGGGTGGGACTTTGAAACCCATTTTCTTTCTTCATCTGGAAAACACTTTTGTCTGGGTGGTCACATCCCATTTTTTCCCCAAAATTTCCCCTTTTGTCCCTTTCCCAAACCCTCCCTTTCCCCCGCGCCGGGCCAAGCTTTTTGGGTCGCCACTTTTTTTCGTTGCAACGGCTTCCTCTGCAAATCGTCTCGGATCGGGGGGGTCTAATTTTCTTTTCCCAAATTTCCCTTGGCGGGCCCCTTTTTTTGTTCTCAAACCAGGTAAAAGCTTGTTTTTCCCCTCAGCTTTCCCCACCCCCGGGAAAAATTGGCCGGGGGTGGTGAGAGTTAAAAACCGGGTTTCTGGGGGTTTAAACCTGCCCATTTCTTTGGGTAAATAAACGGGTTTCCCAACCCTTTTGTTTTTAGTTTTAATTCCCTAACTCCAGTCCGCGGGGGCCTCTAATTTCTAGATCGTTTTAAGGGCCTGCACCCCCGTCCACCCTTCTCCGGTTCTCCCCCCCACCCCTCCTGCGGGCCTTCCCGGGCAAGGGGGTTCCGGCGGCAGAGATCCCGGGCCCGGGGCCCATGAGGACCATCTGGTCCCGGGAACCCCCCAAATCTTGTTTCCTTTGCTTTTTGGCGCACAAAGGCTCAAAGCAGATAAAAGAATTTCCCCCCTCCCCCTTCCCCCCCGGGGGGACAAGGGGGGTGGCTGTCAGAAAAAGGCCCGGGCCTCAAGCCCCAAAACCTTACAAAGGGGCCCCCCGCTTTTTTGGGCCCTTTTGGGGCCCCTTTTATGCGGGAAAAACCCCGGGGGCCCCTATAAATTTGGGCCCCCACTATCATGGGGAAATTCCGGAACCCCTTTAAATTTTCTCACAAAACAAAAAACCCCCCTGGCCCCTTGGAATCGTTTCTCTGGGAAAAAGTCCCCCCCTTCATCTGTGGCTGATCCCTCAAATTTTGTCTTTGTGGGGAAAGGAAATTTTGGGGGGTTATGGGGGAGGACTAAGGGGGGAAAGGGATTTTTTTCCTCTTTTTGATTTTGGAAGGGGTTCGGGGGCCTGAAAAAAGGCCCTTGGGGAGGAGAACTTTTCTGGCCCGAAACCCTTAATTTCCAGAAATTCCCTCCAGCCCCAAAAGGGGTTTGGGGCCCGAAGGAGGGGGGTAATGTCAGGGATCCCGGGGGGCCCCCTTTCGTCCCGGGTCACACCCCCAATCCATCCCCCCGCTGCTGAGCGGCGCCGCTTTCCCGCACGTCGGGTCGGGGCGGCACCTATCCTCCTGCCGGTCCCCGTATCACCTTTTGGCCATGCTCCTGCTTTCCGGGCTGTCTTTTTCCCCCTTTCGGCGGGCGCAGCCCCAAACCCCCTTTTAGGGGCCTTTTTTCGGCCCCCGGGGGAGTTTTTAAATTTTTAAAGACCCCATCGCCCCGGTAATTGGGCAAATTCCCGGTCCCTGCCCCAATTTAAAGCCTGCCATTTCCGGGAAAACCTCCCCGGGGATCTTTAGTCCCCTTTGGGCCTATAGAAAAAAAGCGTTCCAAAGGGCCCTTGGTTCTGATTCCCGGGTTGTACCGAAAATTTTTCCCTCTGTCCCTTGACCACGAATCTTCCCGGCCTCCCCTTTATTTTCCTGCCTGCCCCCAGGAACCACAAAACCATTGCCCCCCTGCCCTTTAACCTTCTCCCTGCCCCCCCTTTAAGACCCCTGCCCCCGGTTTTGGGGTTACCACGCTACACCTGGGCCGGGCCCTCAGAAAGGGGCAAGTTGGGGGGTGGGGGGACGGGCGGGAAAGTGGGAAAATGGTAACCCCAGCCAGTCCACCCCGTTTTGGGAGGGGGCCTCGGGGGGAAAACCCGGGCCTTTTATTTTAATTTTCCCCCGCTCCCTGGCATGGCTTACGCCATCGCTTGCGGGGGTTTCCAGAGGACCCCAACAAATTCCCCCAAACGGGACATACGCAAGTTCCCTGTTAGGGGCAAGGTAAAAAGCAAACCCCAAAGGGGGTTTTAAGTAAAGGGTTTGTTTTAAAGAAAGTGAATGGCCCCCCTAGTGGTTGTATCCCTGGGGGGTTCAAGAGAAAGTAAAAAAGGCAAGACGCCTTTGGTAAATTTTACAGAACCCAAATTTTTTGTGAAAAAGGGTTTTTGTGAATTATAAAATTTTGGGGGGTAATTTTAAAGGTAATCCCTTTGGGGTTGTTAAAATTGTTAATCTCACATCCTAAACGAGGGTGAAAGGGAAAAAAACCCTTTCCTTTGGATTTTTAAAAGGACAAACCTCTTTAAATCAGGGCCGGGCGGGAGTACGTTTGGTTTGTGGGGGGGGGGGGGGGGTTTGGGGGAAAATAAGTTTTTTAGGGCCCTAGGGGAAAAAGAAAAAAAAGCACTAAAATTTTAAATATTCTTGCGGGCCCAAAAAATTTTGGGAAAAATGGGAAATTTACATCAATAGTTACATGTTAGTAGGGTTGAAAAAAAAGACACTGTGGAAATCAATTTCCCAACCCCAAAGGGGGGGGAAAATGGGGGGGTAAAGGGAGGAGGACAAAAGGTTTTTAACCCCAAACCCTCTCCACTGCTTGAGGCCCTGGAACCCAAAAAGGAAAAAACCTCAACCCTTCCCCCAAAATGGAGATCATATCTCTACCCCAGAGCCCCCCACCAGCCAGGACAAAAAATTTTACATAGCTATTTACCCATTAATATTCTTTATTTCCCAGGAAAGGTTTACCCTAAGTAGAGATGGGCCGAATTTCTCAAAAATTCGGTTTGGGTTTTTTCCCTTCGCCAAATTTCCCCCGGACAAAATTTCGTTTCGGTCCCGAATTACTTGGGCCCGTTTTAAACGTTAAAAAACAGCTATTTCCCAAGCTGCCCGGGAAGCCGCGGGGTGCTGTAGAAACGAAATGTCCCCATGTTTAAAAAATTTGCAGAGGGAATTTTGGGTTTTTGGGTTTCATACAATTTGTTTTTAAGTATGACCGAAACATGACTGCCCGCTCTTAGAATCGGTTTTCCCCTATAAAAGGGCCCCCTGGGCACCTTATGGGGGAAAAACGGGCCCAAAAAACTAAAGCAAAAAACGTAGCCTGATAAAGTAAAGGGCACCCCAAAAGGGGAAAAAAAAAACTGGAGCTCATTTGGGAAAACCCATTAGTGACAGAGATTATGGTGACGGCCCGGCAGCCACAGAACTTGAGGCAGCCCAGTTGGCACAATGACTTTTTTGGGAAGTGGCAAAACATCCCGGGCCGCAAAAAGTGGCAAAAGGGACCCCCTGTGGAGGTCAGGGGTTGGCAGAAACCCCAATGAGGTCGGGCAGTGGCAAAATTTGCCCAAACTTCGGGAGCGGGCAAAAAAGGAGTAGGCCAAAGAGGGGTTTAAAAAGGGAAACATTTGTGGGGGCACGGCAGGGGGGCAAAAGCAGCAGTTAAGGGTTCCAGACAGGGGCACCAAGCCCACAGTGGGGAAAGGGCCCACGGCAGCACCCACCAATTCACTTGCGGTCAGACGTGGCACAATGACAAATTCGGGGGTTTGGAAAAAAAACAGGATTAGGCCACAGTTTTGGGGGAAAAAGGGCAGCCCCCAGGGGAAAGCAGATGGGGCCCAGACAGGGGCCCAACAATGACACAGTGGGGGAAGGGCACGACGGGAGCCCACAGCAGCAGAAATGGGGGTCAGAAGGGGCCCACAATGATTTCCCGGGCAGGTGGCAAAATAGAATTTGGGCCACCAAGCGGCCAATAAACTAAAAGGCGGAGGAACCGGCGGGGCAAAAACAATGAGGTCAGGCATGGCCCCAATGAAAAGAGAGTGGGGGTTTGATAAACAGGGGGCAACAGCATGAGGTCCAAGGGGAGGGGGGGGCACAATCCCTTCGGGAAAGGTGGCAAAACAGTTAAGGCCGAAAGGAGTGGCAAAATGACACAGTGGGGAAAGTTCAGGGGCAACACAGCAGCAGAAATGAGCCCCATAGGGGAAACAAGGGAAGAGTGTTGAGGGGGTGGAAAATTTAACCAGTCCCTGGTTTAAAAAACCGGGGGAAAGGAATGGAAAATCCCTTAAAAGCAGAGGGTGTGGCATCGGGGCGGGGTGGCGGCATCAGAAAAGTGGCTGGGGCAGGGGTAGTTTGAACCCAAACTAAACCCAAAGGCTTTGGGTTGTGGGGGAAAACCCCGGGCCCCGATCCACCCCCCTGTTTCATCTTGACAAAGGTTCGTCTTTTTCCAACTTTCCCGTGGAAAGCGGGGTTTTCCCCTTGGGGGTAACGTTTGGCCCCCGCTGACTGAACCCCGCTTTTGTTTGCCACACAAAACGGGCCCCCGGGCAGGACAGCTTTCTCCCACTGCAAAACCGGCAAGTTGGGGCCCAAACACCCGGGTTTGGGTTTCCCCTTTTTTTTTTCCGGGCGGATTTTCCCTAACTGGGGGGCGAGAGCTGTCCAAGTAGGCCAAAAACCTGTTTGGTTTTTGGGGGAAAAGCTCCAGGGCCCTTTCTGCTGTTTATGTGGGGGACTCCCCTCCTCACTGGGCGGGTAAAGGGAAAAGGTGCTTTTAGTGACTCCAGACTTAGGTTACTGCTGAGGAGCTGGTACTGCTCCTACCCCCCCCCTTTTCCCCCCGCAGCCGGGGGCGGAAAGAAACCCTTTAGCGCTGGGGAAAAACCCCCCGGCCGACCTGCAGAGGGGGGACGAGGGCCGGCCCCCTTTAGCCACCCAACGGGATTACGGGGGGATTTCCCTATAGTTTTTGAGTTTGTTTTCCCCCTCTCAAAGGGGGAAAAAAAGGCCCCTTTTTTTGGGGCCCGGGTTTTAGCGAGGGGCCCCAAATAGGGGGGAGAGCCAAAATTCTTTCCCCTTCCCGGGATCTGACTATTCGGCTGACACTAGCCAGGCCAAAAAAGGGCCAATCGGGCGGGACATCTCCCACAATTTGACCCCCAAAGGGGCTCCCTGCCCCCCTTTTCCCACGGGAAATACTGCCAGGTGCTTTGGGAGTCCTGCCTCTCTTCCTCATCTCCACCACCTCCTCCAGCTGCTCCTGCCCCTCCTCTTTTGTAAACCGGGGGTAAAAAATCCACTCATTTAAACCAACAATGTTTTCTGCTCCAATGTCCCCCTCCCTCCTCCTCCTCCTTTTCAGTCCCCCCCCGGGACTCATGTGGCCACGAGATGTACCCCAAATCTCCAGCCCCCTCCCCAACAGATTTTTCAGCATCTGTTCCGGGACATGAAGCAGTGGAATGCCCGTTATTCACCCCTTATTCCTGGCGACTTGAAAAAAACCGGGGCCTTCCCCCGAATGGCCTAAAACAAACGGAAAGGTGTCAGGGAAAAATGACTGCCCCCTGGTTTGAAAATAAAAAATTTTACACAGGGGAGTACTATCGGGTTCCCTTTGGACATCAAAAAATTTCTTTTAATGGCCTTTCTTTTTTCCCAAAAGGGCCCGGACCAACATGTGGAGGGCTGGGAATTTCCAGGGGGTGGAAAAATCCCTTTTCCCAGGCGTGTTGGGGGGAGGGCCGTTTGCCGGGTTTGCAACTCGAGGAAGGGTTTTTCCTGGTTTTTGGAACAAAAAGGAAATTTTTAAAAAGTGAAATGCACATTTTTCCCTGGCCATTTTCAAAAAGTTCGGGAAGGGTTTGGGGTGGAAACTTCGGGAACCTTTTTTACAACCAAATTGAACCCCTTCCCGGCCATGCGGGGCGCTTTGGGAAACCATCCCTCCTGGGGTTTGCAGCCCCTTTTAACACCATGTTCCCCCCCATTGTCCGTCACCAGGGTTTTCCGATTTGAAAGTTGGCGGGGGAAAAACCCCACACCAAGTTTTCTTTGCTGCAGACGGGGGGCAGTTTCCCCCCCCGGGTTTTGACTTCTTTTCGCCAAGGCAAGCTAGGTTAAACTGCGTACACCGCTGTCCCCTACACGTGTGGTATGAGGGAAACGGGTCCCTTGTGGGTGCTGAAGGGTGGTGGGGGTTTTGGGAGGGGGGAGGTCCCCCCGGGACATTGGGGAAAGGACCCAGCAGTTTGCCCAACGTGGAGGGGGGAAAAGCGGCGCTCCTGCCCAAAGTTTTGGTTGTGCCGGGGCAGGAACCCACATTCCCCAGTGGGCCGTAAAAGGACATTTTAATTGGCCCCCTGCCGGGTATTTCCCACTCCAGACGTCCGCGCTGCCGTGTCCCTTTTAAACAAACCATAAGCTAAAGGGGGAAACTGCCCACTTTCTGTTACAATTTTTTTATGAAGGCTTAAAAATTTCCTTTTTGGGAAAAGAAATTACGGTTTTGGAACTCTCCATTGGGCCGGGCAAAAAGCCAATTAGTTCTTTTGAATGGTCCCCAGGAGCCCACCGTTTGGGAAAGGGAGGGACTGCAGTCCCAAAAACTTTGGACGGGGAGCCCCCCCCGGTTTCAGCGCTGCCCCTTTGGGAAGGGTTTTGGAGGGTCGTACTTTTGTCTCTTTACAATCGCCTCTCTCGGCAAAACGTGCTGGCCCCAAAGGGAGTACCCGAGGAGCGGAGCTTCTGGACCGGGGGGGGGAAAATTGTCAAAAGGAGAAACCCCTTTTCCCCTTTTCAGAGGTGGGGGAAAGCCTTGACGGGCCCTGAAATGGCATGCTTTGAAAATGGCCGTGTCGCTGCAGGGGGTGACCGCGGGAAAGGACCACCACATCTGAGCCACGTTTTCCCGGGGCCCCCGGGAAATGGGGGGCCCGCTGCATGTTTTTGACGCGGGCCGTTTTTTCCAAACGTTAGCTCCCTGGCCACGTTTCCCACTTTCGCCCACAGATTCTACATATCCCCATTTTTCGGCTCCTCCGGGCCCTTTAGCAAAGAACTGCCAAAACCCGGGCCGGTACTGATTTTACCGCCAAAAGCTCCGCAAAGAGTGACTCTCCCGCCGCTGCCCCCTGAGGGCCCCTGTCCCGGGTTTACTGTTTTTGGACCTGCGAAGGGGGGTTTTTTCTAACCCCGGGGGCCGGGGGGGCTCCCGCCCCTCACACCGCTGCCCATGTAAATAAACCGGCCCCCCAAACCCACTTGCGGGTTTCGCCCGCTGCCTGACCCCCGAAAAAGCTTCCCGCCCTTTTTCTCCTGACGAGATGAACCCCCTTGCTTCCCAACCCGCTCCCCCAAGTTGGGGGGCCCCGGGGGCCACCCTTTAAATCTATTTGTGTTTAAATCGTCACTACGGTCCCCCTCCCCGGGTCTTGGTAAGCCAGGCTGACCTTTTCCAAAAACCAATGACCCCCCATGCCGGCGCCTACATCTTATTTTTTGGCCCCCCCTTCGGGAAAGAAGCGGGGGTTTTTGGGCCCCCATTTTTTTTTTTCGCTGCCAAGTACTGCTGACGGGCCCCCCTAAAATTTGGGTTCATCCTGGGTTAAATATTGGCCGCTGACCCCCGGGAACTTTAGTGGGACCCCTGGTGGGGGAAACGGGAAATGGGACAGAGGCGGGGCTGAGGCCAGTGGGGGGCCCGCGGGGGGAACCCCCCCTTCCCCCGGGGCCATGCCAACAAAAGTGTTGTGTCGGAGGCCCCCAACCAAAATTTTGGGCTGGGGTTGTCAAAATGTCTTCTGGGGAAGGGGGATGCCCTAGTAAAACCAAAACCCAAGAACCCCTTGGGGGTTTGGCTAAACCAACCCCCCCGGCCGCTAGATAAACAGCGGCAGTTGTGGCCTCACCGAGTGACCCCTGCTGGCAACGTCCCCTTCCCCTGGGCTGCGACCGGGGCCCCGGTTTCAGAAATGTTTGGGCCCTGCCCTCGCAGTTGCGGGCCCTCCCACCTTCTGTCTGACATACTGTTTTTTCCCAAAAAAATGAAACAGCACTTTTTGATAAAAGCTTTCTGTTTAGGGAAAATAAACCCCCCTTTTTTTTTATCCACCAAATGAACCCAAAAGTAACCAAAGCTTGGGTAACCCTTGTTATTTTAAAATTGCGCCCACCAAAGGGGCCCAAGGAAAAAATTTACTTTAGTGTCGTTTAAAAAGCCCCGGGTGTGTTTTCCCTAAATGAAAAGCAAAACCCAAGGCTTAAATTTAAACCCTTCGTTTTAAATTTTAAGGGGGCTACAAAAAAAAAATTGTATTATTTCGGTTTTTAAAAAGCCCCGGTTTATTTTTGTAAAGCACAGAGGCAAAAAAAACGTTTAAAATTAAACCCCTGGAGGTAAAAATTCCCCAATAGAATTGGGGGCCCCCAAACAAACAGTTGTTTTTGGTAGCGTGTTTTAAGGGTTTGAAATTTTTTCTCGCCCCCCCAAAAACAAGAAAAATTAAAATTGTAATTTAAACCTTTGCTCTGGAATTAAGGCCCCAAAAAAAATTTTTAAAATATATTTGGGTTTTTGAAAAAAGAGGTTTTATTTTTGTCACCACACCAGCAAAACAACGTTTAAATTTTAAACCCCCCTTGGGATGAAAATTCCCAAATTTAAATTTTGAGCCACCCCCAAAACTAGTGCTTTTTTTTGGGGCGTTTACAAGGGGCTTTTTTTCTACGCCACACAACAAGAGAAAATTTTTTGAAAATTAAACCCTTTGCTTGTGAATTAGGTACCAAAAAAATATATTTTTTTGGGGGGGAAGAAAAAAAACGGTTTATTTTTGTCAGCACACCAGCAAAACAACCTTAATTAAAACCCCCGTTTGTAAATTCCCAAATTTTAGAATTAAAGCCCCCACAAATAGTAGTTTTGGGTTGGCGTTTTAAATGGGGTATTTTCTAGGGCCCAAAACAACAAAAATTAAATTTGAAATTTAAACCCCCTTTGCTTGTAAAATTTAAGGCTTACCAAAAAAAAAAATTTAAATTTGGCGTTGAAAAAAAAGGTTTTTATTTTTGTCCCCACACCAGCAAAACAACGTTTAAATTTTCCCCCTGGATGAAATTGCGAAATTAAAAATTGAGCCCCACAAACAGTACTTTGTAGCGTTTTTACAATGGCGTATTTTCTCGCCCACAAAAAGGAAGAAAAATTGAAATTAACCTTTTTTTCTTGTTAAATTTTGGCCAACCAAAAAAATTTCTAAAATTTTTGGGGCCGTTAAAATAAAAAACCGGTTTATTTTTGAAGCACCCCCAAAGCAAAACAACGTTTAAATTTAAACCCCCCTGGATGAAAAATTGCGCAATAGAATTGAGCCACCAAAAACTCTGAGTTTTGTAGGTTTTAACATTTGGGGTATTTTTTTTAAAGCCCCCAAAACAAAGAAAAAAATTTGAAAATTTAAACCCTTTTTGCTTGTGAATTAGGCTACCAAAAAAAAAAAATTTTTTTTGGGGCGTTGAAAAAGCCGGTTTTTTATTTTTTTTTAAAGAAACCCCCCCAGCAAAACAAACGCTTAAAAAAACCCCTGGATGTAAATTGGCGAAATAAATTTTTGGGGCCCCCAAACCAAAATTTGTGGGCTTTTGTAGCGGGTTAAAATGGCGTATTTTCAAGGCCACACAAAACAAGAGAAAAAAATTTGAAATTTTAACCCTTTGCTTGTGAATTAGGCTACCAAAAAAAAAATAATATTTTGGCGTTAAAAAAAAAGGGACGGTTTATTTTTGTCGCACACCAGCAAAACAAGCTTAATTAACCCCTGGATGAAAATTGCGAAATAGAATTGGAGCCCCAAAAATATTAGTTTGTACGTGAAACCAAAGGGTTTAAATTTTCTACCCACACAACAAAGATAAAATTTGAAATTTAAACCTTTTTGGGTTTGTAAAATTGGGGCAACCCAAAAAAAATAATATAATTTTTGGGGCGTTGACAAAAAAGGGGTTTTAAATTTTTTTGTCGGGGCACCCCCCCCACAAAAAAAAGGGTTTTAATTTAAACCCCTGGATTTAAAATTGCGCACTAAAATTTGGGCCCCACCCCCCAAATTGGGTAGTTTTTTAGCGTGTTCCCAATGGCGTTTTTTTCTACGCCCCAAACAAGAAAAAAAAAATTTGAAATTAACCTTCCCTTGTGAATTTTGGGCCCTACCAAAAAAAAAATATATTTTTTTGGCGTTGAAAAAAAACGGTTTATTTTTGCCCAAAACCCCCGGGCCAAAGACTACAATTTTAAAAAACCCCCGGAAGTAAATTCCCAAAAATAAAATTTGGGACCTACCCCCAAACAGTACCCTTTTGTAGCGTTTTTACAAATGGTGAAATTTTCTACGCCCCCAACAACAAGGGGATAAAATTTTTAATTTAAACCCCTTTGCTTTGAATTAGGCTACCAAAAAAAAAAATATTTTAATTTTGGGGGCCGTTAAAAAAGATTTTTAAATTTTTGTAAAGAAACCCCACAAAACAACGCTTAATTCCCCCTGGATGAAAAAATTGCGAAAATAAAAATTTGACCCAACCACAAAACTATTTGCTTTGTAGCGTGTTTCAATGGCGTATTTTTTTAACCCACAAAAACAAGAGAAAAAATTGAAAAAAACCCTTTGCTTGTGAATTAGGCAAACCAAAAAAAAAAATTTTATAAAATTTTGGCCCTTTTAAAAAAAAGGTTTATTTTTTTTTTTCAGCCCCACCAGAAAAAAACCAACGTTTAAATTTAAAACCCCGGGGTTTGAAAAATTGGGAAAAAAAAATTGAGCCCAAAAATTTTTGAAGTGGAATTTTTTATTTGAAAAAAACCGCTTTTTTCCCCTTTAAATAAAATACAACAGGAACTGCTTTAGATCCCACTTGGATTTTGAATGAAATATAAAGGCAGTGGACGCACATGGATTTCAGATAAAAATCCCCCAAAAAAAACAGAAATTTAGAACTTTCAGAGAAAGTCTCTGGGGACAAGTGAGACCCCCCAAAAAATTTTGTTTGTGTAAAAATCAACTTCGACAAAGCGCTATCACCCGCAGCACCCCTTTCCCCTGTCAGTACAGTGGGGGAAAGGTGAGCTTTCCCACGGGCCGCCCCGGTCTTCATATAGTCCCCGGGGGGGAGTCACGGGAATCCCCCCGGGCCCTTTGATTGGCTTCATCTCGCACTTTTCCCACCCCGGGGGGCTATGCCCTTCTTCCTCCCAGGAGTGCTTTCCCCCATGTAGGCCATGTTTTTTCCCCCAGCCATTTTATCAATCAAAAGCACACCCCGTTCCCCCCGAAGGGAAACCAAATTTCCCGCCCTTTCGTTCCGAAACCAAGTTTTTTTGAAATTTTTAAACGAAATTCACTTTTTAAAAAAATCGGATTGGGGCCCATTTTCTAAAATCTAACCCTTTCTTGAAACTCTCTACATTTCCCTGCTGGGGCCCCAAGCCCCGCCAGGGAGGCTTTTCCCCACAGTTTACCCCAAGTTCTTACAGTGGAAGCGCTCTTTCCTCGGGAAAGATTGAATCCTTTTTTTCTCTGGGTCAAAGGGGAATTTGTTCCTTTTGTCTTTTTGAGGGGGCTTTCACTTGAAATAATTTTTTCCCCAGACTTTTGAAAAGGACCATTTATATTTTTTTAAATAAAAATTAATCTTTGCCCCCCCGGAACCCTTTCTTTTTCCCCCAAACTAAAAAAAGTTCAATTCTACAAACCCCCTCCCCCATAACTAAAAAAGCCCCTTTCCCCCTTATAATTTTGGGTTTTCCCTCGTTTTGTATTTCTCTTTTGCCCCTTTACATCTCTTCTATAAACTGGGGCCCCAAAAAACGAACACATTTTCCTAAGTGAGGTTTTCCCCAAATGCTTTTTAAGCATTTAGAATTACATCCTTTTCCCCGAGTCCATGCCTCTTTTAATACACCCAAATATCTTACTTTCCCCTAGAGGATTGTTTGGGACATTGCAGGGCTTTTCTGTAGTCTATAAATTTTAAAAAGAACGCCCAGATTTTTCTCAACGAGCGTTTCTCCAAGTTTTTTTTCCCCCTGGGGAATATGAGGCCTTTTTGTTATTTTCTCCCCCAGATGCAGAAACCTTACTTTTTTCCACATTGAACCCATTTGCAATTTGGATGCCCAAGAAATCAGTGTTTTTCCAGGTCTGCTTTAAAAATTTTTATGAGCTTCCCTTCCTAGATTGCACTCCCCTGCATAGTTTTGGGTGTCATCTGCAAAAATCCAAAACCGTGCTTTTTATCCCTTCCCAATATCGTTAATAAATACATTAAATAAGAGAGGACCAATACTACCCCCTGGGGCCCAAAAACCACCCCCACAAAACCGGGCCACCCCAGTGGGGACCCTTTTAAACCAAACCACTCCTGTGTTCGAACCCAGCACCCAGTTTTTAAAATTTCCAATTCCCACACTGCCCACCCCTTCCCCCAATTGGGTTTCAAATTTTACCAAAACAAACGCTTATGCGGGGAAACCGTGTCCAAATCCTTTTGGGCAAAGTCAAAAAACCCAATACCCCAAAAGCTGCCCCGCTATTCCCGGCCCTTCTACCCCCCTTTTCCTTCAAAAAACAGATTAGTTTTGGGTCTGACAGCTTCTCCCCCCTTAGAAAATCCATCCCTTGGGAATCACTATTAAAAATTTATTGTGTTTTAAACCCCTTATCCTTTTAATAGTCCCTTATAACCCCCCTCAAACATTTTTTTTCCCACAAAGATTTTTAAAACTTATGTTTTTAATTTAATTGGGCAAGACGGGAAACCCTTTTTTTTTTTAAAAGAGGGGGAAAAACAACATTTGCCTTGTGCGGGCCCTTCTGGGTCCCTAAATGCCATCGGGCATTTGGGCCCCACCCCCATAAAACCAACAATTTTTTTGATGGGTTCTTTACTGAGCTGAAAAACCCTTATTTATTTACCTCTCCCTTCTTTTGGGTCACTAGTGACCAGCCCCCACCAACAGGTTTTTAAGGGCCTATTTCTCTGATTTTTGGCTTTTTGGCATTTAAAGTTTAAAAGGGAATTTTTCTTGGGGTTTCTTGTGTCCTTGGCCACCTGTTTTTCCCATTTTGAATTTTAGCTGCTTTTATCACTTTTTTACGATTTTTTTAAAGCTCCCCTATTTTTCAAAGGTGATGCTGCCCCCTCTGACTTATTTTTTTAAAATGCTCTTTTTTTTTGGGTTTTATTGCCCCCTTAAACAGAAGGTAGAACCCCCCCCCATGTTGGTTTTTTTTTGGGTCGCCTAAAATTTTTTAAATAGGAATTATTTTTGAAAATAAAATTTCCCCCAGAAGAAATTTTTAAAAAAGGCCCCCCCATTTGGCTTTCTAAATCACTATTTGCAAATAGCTGCTCCCAGTTAGGCCCCGGGTTTTGCATCCCTCAAAAAAGGGAAAAAATTTGGGCCCCTTTTAAAATTTAAAATTTTTTTTTCCCTTCCCTCCTCTGTTTTTTTTTTTTCCCATTTTTACGAAAAAATAAATTATAGGTGGTCACTTTTCCCAAAAGATTTTTTCCAAAACCTGACCGCTGCGAAAAAGTTCTTTTTTTTGTTAAAAAAATGACCAATCCAACAGAGAATCATTTTAAGGGGTTTTTTCCAAAAATCTCCCCCACCAAAAAAATTACCCTTTAAAACAGATTAGGAATTTTCCCCTTCCCTTTTTCCCCCAGTTGATCCCAGGATGTGACCCCATCAATGCCGGGGTTAAATTAGTCCCCCCAAATTATTTTTTCACTGTACCTTTCCTTTGTGCCAAACACCATTTTGATTATCAATCTGTTCTTCTATCTCCTCGGGAGATGTTGGGGAGAAAAATAGATTACAGCAAAAACAATATTTTCTGCTTTAATCCCCCCTTGTTTTTTCCCCCACAATTTTTCCCCCACTTAAAAATTATTTCCCCCTTTATTACGTTTTTACAATTTCCCTTTCCCATATTAGGGCTTACTTTCAGACACACCCCCTCCCCTCCGTTCGTTTGGGGGCCCTTTCCCAAAGTAGATTAAAACCTTGGGTTACTTCCAAATCATGGAGGGGGTTCCAACCGTTTCAGCAATACCCTACCACATAAAACCCAGTCCTCTAAATAGCGCCTCAATTTCCCCATTTTTGGTTGCAAAAATTCTAGCTTTGTAAAATGACTTTTTAAGCCCCTTTCCCTTTTTTTAAATTTTTCCCCGTCAACGGTTTAGGATTTGTTTTTCAAACATGTTCTTTAAAGGGGCCCAATTGGGATCATATTTTAACCTGTTTAAGTAGACAGCTTTGGGATTAAACTTTTAACCTGTTAAAGTTTGGGGGCATTCGTTTTCAAAACCCTTCTCCTTTGGTAATTGCATGGGATTATTCCCATTCCCTTATGAGATTTTTGGCTTTGGGGATTAAAACATTTTTCCCTTTTTTAAAAGACGAAATTGTTTAATTTTTTAAAACCAAAATTATTTAGATAGCATGAGATTAACAGGGAGCTATTGTAAGTACCCTATTTTTTCAATGCGGGTTTTTGCACCCAAAATGGTATCCCCTTTAAACCACGGGTTCTACTAACCCCCCCCATTCCGTTTTCCCCAACCCCCCCCGATTTTAGTCGCCCACTCTCTAACCCTATCTCCCCCTTCCCATTTTTCTATATTTTCCCCTCCCCCCCCAAAACCCTAGTTTTAAAAACCCCCGCCCCCCCTTTTCAAGAATTCTTTTCCCCCAGCCAGCAGATCCCCCTTTCCATTCGGGAAAAAATTTACCCTTAAAAAAACAGATTGTACCCCAATAAAAAAATCAGCCCGTGCTTTTAGAAAACCCCTAAACCCCTCTGTTCAACCCCCGGACTTCACCCATTTTTTTAAATCCCTGAGTCCCCCCCTTGTCTTTCCTGAGTAAAACATGGCACCTGCATTATTCTGGAAAACACAATTCTTGGGGGTCCTTCCCTTCAGTTTGACCCTTTAGTTTTTTTAAAATTATTCTTTGGGTTTCCTCCACCTACCATGTATTTTTTTCATTGGTTCCAACTTTGGACCAAAAGCCCTGGGTCATACGCCAGCCCCCTTTCCCAGTAATTTACCCCCCCGGGGTCCCCCACTGCCAAACCCCTGGGAAACCCAGGGAGACAGAAAAATTTTTTGGGTTTTAAAACCCGGCCCCCTTTGGCGAAAAAATTTTTTTAAATCCGTCTTCTGATTATAGAATCCCCTAAAAACTACAAACTGTCTTTTTTTAAACTGCCTTTTCCCATCCCCCCCCCCTATAGTTGGGCTGCTTTTCCCGGCTGCTAAAAGCCATTGCCCAAACTAGGGTTTTGCCCCTTTTCTGAGACTGTTTTCCCCAGCATTATCACCCAATTTGGAAATTTTTGCTGGGAAAATCTCGGGAGGAGAAGGGGCCCTTTCCTTTTTCCCCCTGGTCCCCCTAGAATTTCCCCCGTCTACTTTAAAACCCAGCTAAAATGGCCCCCCCTCTGTTTCCCAATACCCCCCCCTTCACATTTGGCCCCCATAATGTTTGCCCCAAGAGTAGAAAAATCCTCCCTTCATTGCCCAATCACCCCATTTTCCCCAATTTTTTGGTTTTCCTTTTTTTTTTCCTAAAATCCGGCTACCAGAGTGGGAAAAAAATTGCTCACCCCTGCTAAAAACATTATTAAACCGGGACCCCTCTTGCCCCCAAGTAGTGCAAACAAAGGGGCGATTGTGAAACTGCTGGAAATTGCCGTAAAGGGCCGCCCAAATTTATCCTGGGGGAAAAACAGAAATTTGAAAGGAAAAAAAAGGGAAAAGTTAATGGATTGAAGTATTAAATAAAGGGGTTTGTTTTACTTACCAGTTTTTTCCTCCGTTTTTTAATTTCCCGGGGTTTTTTTAAAATTTCAGCACTCTGTTCTTCAAGCACTCATTTGAGCCAAGAAATGGGGGCCACCAATAGGGACAAAAGGAAGGGGGACCTCAGAGGGTTGACGGCTCACAGGTTGTAGTGAAAAGGGGAAGGAAAGACAGGTTTTCAAAGAGTTAAAAGATTGCTGAGAGAGTTAAACATGGTTTTTGGAAGGTGGGATTAGAAAAGATTTGTGGGGGAAAGGGTTCTAGAAGAGAAGTTGGTTGAAAAAAAAATGTTTGTTTTTCCCAAGTAAACCAAAAATGGTAACAGTTTTAAAAAATTGTAACAAACGGGATATTTGGGGGAAGGGCATTTCATGAAGAAAAATCTTTTTTTTTAAACATGGTAGACAAACCTTTGAAAACAAGTTAAAGACCCCACCCAGACACAGAGGAAGCAACAGCTCACCCACAAGGGGCTATCTCCTTCTGTGCTGTTAATAAATTTTGCTGCCATCAACCCCAAAAGACCATAAGTTCACATTTTAGACCTCCGGGCCCCCTGTTTCTGGTGAATCAACCGTTCAAACACTTTCATACAACCAAAACGACAAATATCACCCCGGGAAGAAAGGGGGTTGGCCCCCTGAGAGGAGGGATCAGAATACATTTAAAATTTAACCCGCACAAAGCAGCAGCTAGGGGTTTGTAGATGTTTAAGAAAGTTTAGAACATGAGCCGTGTTTTTCTGTCATCCCGCAGTAAACCCACGGGCCCCTTTAAAATTCGGGAATCAAAATGCCCTCAGCAAAGGGGAGTTTAAAAAAATTTAAGTCAAAATTTAACAATAGATGGTGTTCTTTTTCTCCCCCTAAAATTCCCCCCAAATGCCCAGATGCGGGAAATTTAAAAACTTTAAACAAGATCAACCCCGGGGACAAAACACACTTTAAAAGCAAAAGGAAAAACATATTGTCTTTTAAATGATAAAAGGACACAAAAATCATTTCCATGGGTTGTTTTAAGTAAAAAGCTATCACAAGAAGACAAAAAGGGGCAATGTCAAAAAGGGCCTTAGACACATGGGGGACATTCAGTGGGACAGTGGGGAATGTCTGCAAAAACCCAAAGGGGGGACAAAAATTTGTTTTCAAGGGGAAAAGAAAATTTATCATCCCCCCAAAAACCAACCATTTTTAAAAACCTAAAAAAAAGAGGGTTTGGCCCCAAAAAGAGTGAGAAAGTCCCCCAAAATTTTTAAACCCCCAGAAACATCAGAAATGACCCCACCAGTTTTCGATAAAAACCCTTTTTTTAATGGCCAGCCCCCCAGAGAGGTAAAAGACCAGGGGGAGCCGGAAAAATTTTTACTCATAGTTAATCGCCCTTCCAAACCCAGAAACCAACCCCTTTTGACCTTTTTGAAGACCGTACAGAGCCTATACAAAGGGACCCAAAAATGTTTCCTGGAAAGACTTGAAAAGCTGGAAAATTTCCCAAAAAACCTATATTTTCCCTTCCATTTTAAAAAAGGGCCCAAAAGATGAGACACAGACCTGGAAAGGAGTATGTGAAAAGATTAATAAGGGGGGGAAGTCCGTTCCCCGGATCAGTCTGTAATTTAAAAGGGGACATGAAACGGGAATAAGGGAGAATCGGGGAATCCTTTTGGCCCGCACCCGAGGTAAATTTTGGTTTTTTTGGGGAAAAACTTTGCCTCCTCTAAATTTGGGTTAAAAGGTTTTTTGTTGAGGGCTAAAATAGACACATTTTTGTGATGCTTCAATATTTCCAGACTTTGACGGGGGCGCAAAATCAACTCCTGAAGCTATATTGCAGGTTGTAAAATGAATAGACTTCCTCCTCCTTCTCACCAGTGTCTCAGGTGTTTATCGCTTTCTTAGTGTTAAATGCAGGGAAGTGTTCCGACCAAGAGAGGATTTTATAATATCAACCAGAGAGAAACCAAAATCCAGTTCACAGATACAGACACAATGCAGTCATGGGCTTTAATTGCAAAACAACTGGTTATTTGTAAAAAGACTGCTTAGGCAGAATCAGAGGGGTTCAGCCCTTGACCCCAAAGAGCAGGAGGAATGTAAAAATCCACCCAGGTGCACCCCCCATCCTCCTCCCCCAATTGCTGATTCATTAACCCCTCCCCAACAGTCACTGCATTTGTCAGAACAGCAGAGAAATTCATTCAGTGACATCTAGGGAGTTTGCAGCAGGGTCCGCTGCCGAGAGAAAGAGAAGACAAAGTACAGAGTGTACGATCTCTTGGCCTTACTCCAAACCTCTATTGAGTGGGGAGCCCTGCTACATTTCTGACAGGCTCGCCGCCTCTGTGAGCCTTCATTATGCACAGCACATGTTGATCAGTCCCTTCTTCCCAGAGACACTATTTCCTATGTGGGTTATATAATTGTCCTGTTCTCATGCCCTTAACATAACCTTCTCCTTTACACTTACTGATCCTCTGACTTGTTTTATACACTAAAACTAATCATTTTGTCACCTCCTGCCCTAGATATACCGGACTACACCAAACCCTTCAGGCTGTACTGTACAGAGACTGCAGGAAATGCCACGTCTGTATTGACCCAATCTACAGCAAGTCAACAACACCCAGTTACTTACTACTCAGTCTGACTAGATCCAGTTGCAAGGATGGCTCCATCTTGTGTGGGGGCTGTCACCGCATTACAGGCTGTGCTTGACAAAAGTGCAGATATTGTCTTAAACTACTCAGTGACCGCTTATATATTACCATTCAGTGTTGGATCAAACCACTTTGGAGTTGAATGGGGGAGATAGTGTGGGAAGTCCTTTTGTGAGTATCTCCCATTCCCAGAAGATGAGCAGCATGACTGTATTCAGTTAATGCAGGATGAAGTAGCGGGTTATAGATCAGCTATTACAAAACCCTGATGATAAGTTCTGTGTGGATGGATGATGGTATACCTTAGATGAAAGGTTTTACACAGGATATGCAGTAGTCACATTATCAGAGACTGTGAAAGCTGAAGCCTCCGCACATGTTGCCCCAAGAAGCCGAATAAAAAGAAAACACATTGGAAGAGGCCTACAACCAGGCTGAAGACCAGATTGCCAATATATACAAGATATACACAGATTCTCACTATTCCTTTGGGATCACACATGACTATGGCCTCATATGGAAAGCAGGATAGTTTCTTACAGCAAATGGACAGACTATTAAAATTGGAAAACAAGTGTGAGTATTGATGGAAGCGTTACTACTGCCTGAACAAGTTGGAGTCATCAAGGTAAAAGAACATTCCAGAACAGACACCCATGAAGCAAGTAGAAACCGCACAGCTGACCAAACAGCTAAAGCAGCAGCTGAACCAAGGTGAAGAACCTGGCTGTCATCGCCGCAGAGCTGCAAGAAGAAACACCATTCTAATATCCTGGAAGGTTGTAAGAACAGAAGAAAGAAAGAGAAGAAGAAAAGAAGATTTGGTGTGAGAAGAATGGAATCCGAACATCAGAAGTATTTTGGGCAGTTGGAAAGAGACTGTGTCTTCCAAAGACTCTTTACCCTGTTATGGCCCAAGCAGCACATGGAGTCACACACCAGTCAAAGACTGTCATGGCTGACCTGGCTAACAAGGTTTGGTGTGTCCCTCTAGTTACCGCCAAATACACTCACTGATGTATGCTATGTGCAAGAAACAACGCGGAGAGAACAGTGAAGACCCCACAGTGCTATACTCCCAGAGCAGAGTGGGATAGTTGGACCATGTCACGATCTGCATTGATCTATCCCAGAGCCACGATGATGGTTAGGCAGAGAGAGGCCATCGCCTAGGGGGCCTCCCTCTGCCTGCCACTAGGGGCGCAGACATGGAGCCGGCTCAGGAGCTGAGCCAGCTCCGTACATGGCAGCTCCCTGCTGTATCGATATACAGCAGAGAGCAGGATGATTTATTTCCACCCCCCCTCCTTCCTCCCAGTGCCGGGGGTGGGGGGTGACAGGGTTGGCCATGCATTGGTAGCAGTGACTAAGGAGACAGATGTCAGGAGACATTACAATCCATC
Organism: Phyllomedusa bahiana; assembly: GCA_025379985.1. Classification (NCBI taxonomy): domain Eukaryota; kingdom Metazoa; phylum Chordata; class Amphibia; order Anura; family Hylidae; genus Phyllomedusa; species Phyllomedusa bahiana. The sequence continues at coordinate 21,226 of JAODAL010025490.1, read as the reverse complement.
TCTCCTAACATGTCTGTCCCCTGTGACCGTTTCCTGTCACATGATTGTCCAGTGTATGCTTTGAATAGGTGGCGGAGCTTCGGCCCCCTGTCCCCAGCGGAGCACTGGTACAGCAAGTGCTCAGTGAGCCCCACAGAAGAGGTGAGTGGTTTACTGTGTGTGGAGTGGGGGAGAATTAGAGCTAAAGGGAGCTACAGTAAAGGGGAGCTGTAGTGTGAGGGGGAAGCTGTAGTGTGAGGGGGAAGCTGTAGTGTGAGGGGGAAGCTGTAGTGTGAGGGGGAGGCTGTAGTGTGAGACAGGCTGTAGTGTGAGAGGGAGGCTGTAGTGTGAGAAAGGCTGTAGTGTGAGGAGGGGAGGCTGTGGTGTGAGAGAGAGGCTGTAGTGTGAGAGAGGCTGTAGTGTGAGGGAGAGGCTGTAGTGTGAGGGGGGCTGTAGTATGAGGGGGAGGCTGTAGTGTGAGAGAGGAGGCTGTAGTGTGAGAGGGGAGGCTGTAGTGGGAGAGGGGAGGCTGTAGTGTGAGAGGAGGGCTGTAGTGTGAGGGGAGGCTGTAGTGTTAGAGGGAGGCTGTATTTTGAGGGGGGCTGTAGTGTGAGGGGGCTGTAGTGTTAGAGTGAGGCTGTAGTGTGAGGGGAGGCTGTAGTGTGAGAGGAGGGCTGTAGTGTGAGATGAGGCTGTAGTGTTAGAGGGAGGCTGTAGTGTGAGGGTAGGCTGTAGTGTGAGGAGGGCTGTAGTATTAGAGGGAGGCTGTAGTGTGAGGGGAGGCTGTAGTGTGAGAGGAGGGCTGTATTGTGAGGGGAGGCTGTAGTGTGAGGGGGAGGGTGTAGTGTGAGGGGGGCCGTAGTGTGAGGGGAGGCTGTAGTGTGAGGGGAGGCTGTAGTGCGAGAGGGAGGCTGTAGTGTGAAGGGGGAGGCTGTAGTGTGAAGGGGGAGGCTGTAGTGTGAGGGGGAGGCTGTAGTGTGAGAGGGAGGCTGTAGTGTGAGAGGAGGGCTGTAGTGTGAGGGGAGGCTGTAGTGTGAGAGGGGAGGCTGTAGTGTGAGAAAGGCTGTAGTGTGATGGGAGGCTGTAGTGTGATGGGAGGCTGTAGTGTGAGGGAAGGCTGTAGTGTGAAGGGAGGCTTTAATGTGAGAGGGGAGGCTCTAGTGTGAGAGGGGAGGCTCTAGTGTGAGAGAGAGGCTCTAATGTGAGGTGGGCTGTAGTGTGAGGGGAAGCTGTAGTGTGAGGGGGAGGGATGTAGTGTGAAGGGGGAGGCTTTTGTTTTGTGAGGGGGGTGTAGTGTGAGGGGGGCTGTAGTGTGAGGGGGCTGTAGTGTGAGGGGAGGCTGTAGTGTGAGGGGAGGCTGTAGTGTGAGAGAGGAGGCTGTAGTGTGAGAAAGGAGGCTGTAGTGTGAGAGGTGAGGCTGTAGTGTGAGGGGAGGCTGTAGTGTGAGAGGAGGGCTGTAGTGTGAGGGGAGGCTGTAGTGTGAGAGGGAGGCTGTAATGTGAGAGGGGAGGCTCTAGTGTGAGAGAAGGGCTCTAATGTGAGGTGGGCTGTAGTGTGAGGGGAAGCTGTAGTGTGAGGGGGAGGGATGTAGTGTGAGGGGGGAGGCTGTAGTGTGTGAGGGGAGGCTGTAGTGTGAGGGGGGCTGTAGTGTGAGGGGGCTGTAGTGTGAGGGGGGCTGTAGTGTGAGGAGGGTCTGTAGTGTGAGAGGGGACTGTAGTGTGAGGGGGGACTGTAGTGTGAGGGAGGACTGTAGTGTGAGGGGGGTCTGTAGTGTGAGGGGGGACTGTAGTGTGAGGGGGGCTGTAGTGTGAGGGGGGACTGTAGTGTGAGGGGGGTCTGTAGTGTGAGGGGGGCTGTAGTGTGAGGGAGGGCTGTAGTGTGAGTGAGGACTGTAGTATTCACAACATATTATTTTATATAAATACAATCTAAGCGACCCTACTAACCCCACATGTGTGTTGGAATTGTGTTTTTATCCCCATTCCGCCTAGGTTAGGGCTGTGTTTTATTGTTTTTTTTCAGGGGGGGGGGGCACCATTGGCCTACTTGCCTAGGGCACCAAAATGCCTTGTCCTGCCCCTGATCTTTTGTCTGGGTAGCCCGAACAATTCCCAATTGCAAAAGCGATCGCTTAAGCAAGCTATAGCCAAGAAGCTGCTGTCAGAAGTAGAGTGCAAATATGGAGATCCTGAAGCAAAGTCATCAAGTCACACATTAGCACATTTCACTGGAGATGTCATGAAGGAGATCATGGATGTGTTATGGATAGAAAAAATCTTTCATACCATCTATCATCCACACAGTAGCTGTAGATAGAGAGGTTAGATTATATATCTAGTAGGATAGGCCTTAGGCCATATGAAGTAATATTGGGTTTAGTTCCTATACTAGGATTATGTTGTTTTGGCACTACAACTCCAAATGCAACATAATGGTTTGACCTGACCTCTTATGTGACAGCGTTTACAAAGCACTTGACTAATATATGTTCTCGAGTTTTTTCTCCCTTCCAGACCCTGATTCACTCTATAGATGGTACCATACCCATAACTTGGAGCCAGAAGAATGGATGGTCATTAAAAGAGATGTCAGGGCCCTGAAACTACTATTTGATGGTCCCTACCAAGTGCCTCTGACCACACACCCCACTGTAAAGCCGGAGGGAAGACCTGAGCTGAAGCCAGATGACTGATGATTCCAGTACCTGCCTACCCGGGGTTGACGGTTTGATTCCATCCCTCCCTGAGCCGGATGACGGATTTTCCCGTACCTGCCTGAGATGGAAAATGGGATTCCCAGTACCTCCCCTGACCGGATGACGATGATTCCAGACCTGCCTGAGCCGGATGACTGATGTTTTCCCAGTACCTACCTGACCCGGGATAATGATGTTTTCCATTTACCTGCCTGCCCCGGATGATTGATGATTCCAGACCTGCCTGAGCTGGTACGGTTTTTTTCCCAGTACATCCTGACCCCGGTTTGACTGTTGTTTCCCCATTACCTGCCTGACCCGGGATGTTGGATGATTCCAGTACCTCCCTTTGACCCCAATGAATGATGATTCCAGTACCTGCCGGGCCCGGAGGGGACGGGATGATTCCAATCCCCTGCCTGACCCGGGAATGACTGATGTTTCCAAAGTACCTGCCAAAGCCGGGATGAGGGGTTTGATTCCATCCCTGCCTGAGCTGGTTGACCTGATTTTTTTCCCATTACCTGCCTAAAGCGGGAGACTGTTTTTTCCCATTCCCTGCCTAGCCGGATGACTGATGTTCCAGTACCTGCCTGACCGGGATGACTGATGTTTCCAGTCCCTTCCTAAACCCGGATGATGATGTTTCCCATAACCTGCCGGGCCCAGTTGAGGGAAAATGTTCCAGAACCTCCCTAAAGCCGATGATTTTGGGTTTTTCCAGTACCTCCCTTTAGGGGGAAGAGGGTGATTCCGGTAGCGGGCCGGAGTAATGATGTTGTTTCCAGTCCCTACCGGGAACGGGATAAACTAAATGTTTCCCGTACCTGCCTGAGCGGTTTGACGGATGATTCCAGAATTGCCTGACCCGGATGCCTGATGATTCCGACCTGTGTGAGGGAAGGGACAAAATGATTTCAGTAGCTGCCTAAAGCCGGATGACAAATGATTAAAGTACCTGCCTGGGGGAAAAGGTATGTTTCCCCATTTACCTGCCTGACCCGGGAAAACTAAAGGTTCCAGTACCTGCCTAAGCCGGATGACTGGTGTTTTCCAGTATCTGCCAGGGGGATGATGGATAAATTTTCAGAACCTGCCTGAGTCAGTTTAAACTGGGTTTCCCAGTACCTCCCTGAGTGGATGATTCCAGTCCCTTTTCCTAAAGATGGATGATGGATGTTTTTAGTACCTGGACCGCCCCGACAAAGGGAAATTCCTGGCCAAATACTAAAGGAAATTCAAGCAAAATTTTTAAACTAAAAAGGGGGGGACAAAAAAAAAACAGTCAGTGCATACTAGGGACCCATTTTTTTTTCTAGGTCGGGGGGTTTTTTGTGGTGGAATCATTTTGCCCCTTTAAAAAAACAACTTTGCAAAAACAAAAAGAAAGATTTATTTTTTTAATTTCTTTTTTTTCTTAGGAAAGTGCTTAAGAGACAGTATTTATACGCATTTCTTTCTTTTTCCCCTTTAACTGTTTTTCCTGGGGTGGGAGAAAAAATTTAATCATAAAAGAAGATGTTCCCCAAGAGGTTTGAGAGGAGGGAGAAAAAATTTAAAGTTTCTGTTTATATTGGGATCCTGTCTTTATGTACCCATTCATCAAAGCCCATGGGGGTTTTTTCAGGTTTAAATTTACATTTATATTTTATTCCTGCCCCTCGTGGCAAACCAGACAGAATGTTTAACAAATTTACCAAAACATGCAAATCCTGGGGAAATTTGTAGGCGGGAACACGGGAGTTTGCGGGGGGAAATACCCCAAAGGTTGCCCTGATCAAGTAACAAAAATTTCAAAAACTATTAAAACATTTGCCTTTTAATGAAAGCAATATTGGCCAAAAACCCTGTAAAACTGAAAAAAATTTTTCCCACATACTAAGGGGATAAAAAAACCCCTTTCACCTGGAGATGCCTTTTTTTTTGGGGCAAAAAGCCGTGTATTGTGGGCTGGGAGCATGGGATAGGGGGCATTTTATGTCAGGGTTTTGGGTGATGGTCCGGCAGGGGATACCGAACCAAAGCTGAAAATTTACAATGTCTTTGGGAAAAAACCTACCTTTTTTCCAGTTCAACAGTCCCAGCTGTAAAATCCTGGTGGGTTTAAGAGAAATAGACTTAACCCATGAGCATGGAAAATGAAACCAGTTCACTGAGAATAATGAATGGTTTAAAAAGGGGGAAATACACCGCATCAACCAAAAAAGGGTTGGGCTGCCCTCCTGTGCTGCTGCTAGGCCCCAGAAATTACAACGTTTTTCCCTTTCCGCTGGGAAAAAGGATATAAAATTTTAAATTTTTGCTTTTTTTTCATATTTCAAGTCCCCAAAGGGTCAAATGATTCCCAGACAATTTTGAATATTTGATATCAAGCCTCACAGATTTGGCCCCCACATCCCCCCCCTGGGTGTGCTACTTATCCTTTGGGGAAATTTTACCTGATTTTCCCGCTTCTTAAATCCCGAGAAAGGGTTTTAAAAAAATGTGGAAAATTTTTTAAAACCTCAAAGGTTTTTGTAAAAATGGGTCAAATTTAAAAAAAAAAACAATTTTTCCCAAATCGTAGCCACTCCCTCTCTTACACAATCAAAGGGTTTTAAACAAGAGGCGGTGTAAAAGGTGGCTGCTCTGTGGGCCCATGGAAAGATTGGATCCAAAACTAAAATTTTTAAAAGGTAAAAAAGAAAAGCACTCCTGTAAAATTACTAATTCCCTTTTACATATTTTTCCCTCCCCTGACAGCGGAGAAAATTACTACTAGAATTTTAAGGGTTTAAAAATCAACAAGGAACAATTTTTTGAGTTCCTTAGAGGTAAAAGGGTCCTTTTGCGCTTTCCCCCGGGTGACCCTTTTTTGGGTTTTTTGACTCCTTGGGGTACCAAGAGGGGTTTCCTTTATGAACTTAATCCCCAAATGAAAGGGGGTTTCAGGTTTTGCTTCTATCATACCCCAGATCACCATTAACAAAATTTTTGCCTGGATTTAAATTAAATTTTATTTAATGAGCCAAAAATATTTTCAAAAAACAAAAAGCAAAAATGTAAGAGGGATAAACGATCAGCTTTGCCCCAAAAATTCCTATGGCTTTCCAAAAAAGAATTTATGTTAGATATGATCTTAGAGGGAAAAAAGGGGAAAGTGGGAAAAAAATTTTTCCCAAAAATGTGTATTCGACATACATCCCAATAACACCACCCCCCAGGGGTAAACAGTGGGGGCCTTAAAAAAAAATGACTTCTCCCACTGAAAGAAATTAAACCCCCAAAAAGGAGATAAAAAGATCCTTTTTTTTTAAAAGGATGGAAGGGAAGAGGGGTGTTTTTTGAGATGGGGGGGCCATAATTTCCAATGTGCTCTTAAACCATTGGGGTCATAATAAATATTCCCCTAAGGTCCTGGGGGTTTTTTGTGTTTCCCCTACCCACTACTACCCCCGCTTCCCTGAAAATAAACACCCCCCAAAAAAAGACGGTGGGTTTTTTTTTTAAAGCAATTTAGAGTTTTGGTGCCTATGCTGTTTTTTTTTTTTTTTTGATGAAATCATCAGTAAAAATTTAAAAATAAAGGTTTATTTGTTCAACCCAAAAAATGTGAATTATTTTTTCAAAAGAGAAAAAAAAATCCCCCAAAAAAAAAGTCTTTAGCTCGTCTTTTGGGGGCAAAAATTGATATATATACACTCACCGGCCACTTTATTAGGTACACCTGTCCAACTGCTCGTTAACACTTCATTTCTAATCAGCCAATCACATAGCGGCAACTCAGGCATTTTAGGCATGTAGACATGGTCAAGACAATCTCCTGCAGTTCAAACCGAGCATCAGTATGGGGAAGAAAGGTGATTTGAGTGCCTTTGAACGTGGCATGGTTGTTGGTGCCAGAAGGGCTGGTCTGAGTATTTCAGAAACTGCTGATCTCCTGGATTTTCACGCACAACCATCTCTAGGGTTTACAGAGAATGGTCCGAAAAAGAAAAAACATACCAGTAAGCGGCAGTCCTGTGGCGGAAATGCCTTGTTGATGCCAGAGGTCAAAGGAGAATGGGCAGACTGGTTCGAGCTGATAGAAAGGCAACAGTGACTCAAATAGCCACCCGTTACAACCAAGGTAGGCAGAAGAGCATCTCTGAACGCACAGTACGGCGAACTTTGAGGCAGATGGCTACAGCAGCAGAAGACCACACCGGGTTGCCACTCCTTTCAGCTAGAGAACAGGAAACTGAGGCTCCAATTTGCCCAGCTCATCGAAATTGGACAGTAGAAGATTGAAAAACGTTGCCTGGTCTGATGAGTCTCGATTTCTGCTGCGACATTCGGATGGTAGGGTCAGAATTTGGCGTCACAACATGAAAGCATGGATCCATCCTGCCTTGTATCAACGGTTCAGGCTGGTGGGTGGTGGTGTCATGGTGTGGGGAATATTTTCTTGGCACTCTTTGGGCCCCTTGGTACCAATTGAGCATCGTTGCAACACCTTGTGGAATCTATGCCACGAAGAATTGAGGCAGTTCTGAAGGCAAAAGGGGGTCCAACCCGTTACTAGCATGGTGTACCTAATAAAGTGGCTGGTGAGTGTATATATATAATTGATTTTCGGGGAAACAGGGTATGTAGTATGATTTCAAAAGCAGTTAACAAAATTATGAGTGCCAATACAATGGTGCTCCAGATGAGGCCTCTTGATGGAGAGGATGATGTCTCTGGGCAGTTAGATCACCCAGAGCAAGATTGTAACACAATGTAGAGACCCCAGAAGAGAGACAAGACCCAGAAGGGGGATGGGAGCTGCAGCAGTGTGTTACCGGCCGTATTGGCTAGCATCAATTGGTCTGAAGACCAGCTTCCCTCATAGAGAGTAGCCCATGAGATAGAACACTTAGGGCAACGTGTATGAATCCTGGCATTGATAGACCAGTTCTAAATGGCATTTAGCTAGTGTAGACTGCGCTAGAATGTATGAACCTGTTTTTCTGCAATTCATACATACAGGCTCATTGTAGTGCCAATATGATAAATCAGGCTCAGACAGGCCACCTTTAACTTGGTCTGGCTGTTCTAACTGTTCGCGCCAAAGTTCTGGCATCAAATGTGTCTTCTTCTATGAATGTGATGCAACACACCACCAGAACGCCCCAAAACTTTGGCACACTAAAAACTGTCTTTGGCGCAGTATCGAGGCACTTATCGTGCCAAAGTTTGCCTGTTCATACATCTATAGAACTAGTCTACTACAGTTTTTTGATGCCAGAGTTCTGGTGCAGCCCTGTTCATACATTTCTGAACCAATATGAAGTATAATGACTCTCCAATAGTGTTGAGCGATTATTATCGACAAAGTAGAAATCGGCACGGTATTTACGTTGATCGGATTTTGTCGATCACGCGATAATTTAGGTTAAAATCTGTGCATAATCTATTAATATCGCGCCATTTTCGGCGCTTCCTGTCATTTTGGCAGCCAGCAAATCAGCTTACAGAATAGAGCAGGGTGAGCTGTGTGTGCGACGTCATGAATGGGATGTGTATGGTTGCGATTGGCTGGAAAAATCACATGACCTCGTTTTACATAGAACAGCCCTTCCTGTTCATGATCAGTGTGTGTCAGTATCTCATAGCAGTAGGACGTGCGCTCTGCCTGTGTCCAAACAGCTCAGCGAAATTATTCAATTTCTTCACAGAGACAGCTCTACTTTTAGCTGTGATCCTTAGAACTTAGTTAGAGCAGAGATTTGCAGATTTTTGATAGTTAGGCAGAGAATTTTAAAGGAGCATCTACCGCTGTAAAGTCACGGGAGGAGCGGGGGGGGAGGGAGGGGGCCACGGCGAACACAGAAAAGCTCTTTAAAGAATACGGGATATTGTTCACCCAGACTTAGTGTATACATTGCAATGCAATAGCTTTATTATTAACAGTTTTCTATTGAAATATTACTTGGATATTGGGCAGCCTGAACTTATATTAGGATACAGATCTTTTCTAGTAACTGCAGGTCTATTTGTTAGGTGCAAAACTCCACTTTTATTATCAGTATACATTTCAGATAGGTGTTCTTTTTCAATTTTGCCCAGTCCAGCTTTGTTGATAGAGCTACTTTGCAGTTAAATTTGAATTCAGCACTTTTGTAGTCACCACAGATTGATAGGTGCCAAAAATACCTTTTATTATCCGTATTCATTTCAGATACGTGTTTTTTTCACTTTGGCGCAGGCCAGCTTTGTTGATAGAGCTACTTTGCAGTTAAATTTGAATACAGCAATTTTGTAGTCACCACAGGTGAATTGATAGGTGCCAAAAATACCGTTTATTATCCGTATACATTTCAGACAGGTGTTTTTTTCACTTTTGGTCAGTCAAGCTTTGTTGATAGAGGTACCTAGCACTTAAATTTCAATCCAGCAATTTTGTAGTCACCACAGGTGAATTGATAGGTGCCAAAAATACCGTTTATTATCCGTATACATTTCAGATACGTGTTTTTCACTTTGGCGCAGGCCAGCTTTGTTGATAGAGCTACCTTGCACTTAAATTTGAATCCAGCAATTTTGTGTTGATTTGAGGGATTTGAGAATAGCTGTGATTTGCCATCTTTTAATAAGAGACATTCAAAAACTATTCAATAACTTATCAAATTTTTATATTTATTAACATGGAGCGAAATTCAGGTGGTAAGCGAGCAAAGAGGTGGGTAGGACATGGAGGTAGAGGTACGAGAGAAGGTGCTCCTTCCAGTGCTGGCGACAACAGGCATGCCAGCGGATCGTCGGTTGCAGGACCGTCAGGCCTGTCATCGCTGGGTCAGGGCCCTGTGAATCTTAGTAACGAACAGCGTCGCCAATCTGTTCTTCAGTGGTTAATTCAACCTGCATCCAGCAGTCTTACCTCCTCGCCCTCCCATTCCTGGCCACAAATTTCGTCATCATCATCATCAGCATCCGTCCAACATGAAGCGAAGGCAGCCCAAATGTCAACTCGTGTACCCACCACTGTGGATAATCCATTTTCTGAAGACCTCTGATGACAAAATGCGGTTGGGGTCAGAAGGCATGTTAAAAGATCAAGAGGCCAAAGAGGATGATTTTGTCTGCTCTGACGCCCAGTTACTGATGCCATCAGAGGAGGAGAAGGAAGCCAGTCAATCGGCAAAAAATCCCGGGCGGTCGGCAACGCCTTGCAGTCCCTCTTGCTTGTAGCCCGCAGCTCCTGGATGCAGAATGTCAGGATGACGAAGTCACCTGTGTTGATGATGATGATGACGACATTGCGGATTTCCCAAAATGGTCTTTTCAGCATATTTTGCTTGCGAGCGCTTCATCACTGGACGAGGAGGAAGACGATGGGTTGGTGTCAGTACGGGTCCCGCCTCAAAAAGGGAGAGGGCGGTCGCAGAAGTTGGCTGATATGATTCCGCCAGCCATGGTCAGCGGAAACCCCGTTCCTCGCTTATCGCCGTCAAAAAGGTCCAGGACCTCTCAAGCCTGGGCCTTCTTTGAACAAGCCTCTGATTCGCCCAGCGATGTCATATGCCGCCTTTGCCGTAAACGCATAATTTAGAGGCAAGCATCTTAGGTGTTTAACCACCACCAACATGTCTAGACACATGCAGCGAATGCATGAGTTGAAATGGAGGCAACACTTGGCCAAAAAAGGCCAACCGACGCCGGCTTCCAACCACTGTCACACACCCTCTGCCCTCCGCCTCCTCCTCCTCCGCCACCACCAAGCGTTCCTCAGCTGCCCATGGCTCTCAGAGTCATGATCAGGGATCAGCCTCCGCTTTAGCCTCCACCTTAGCCCGAGTACCACCAGCACCACCAGAGACCCATCCTACCCCTTCTCCTTCCGCCAGTTTGACGACCTGCACGCCGTACAGCGGCCAGTCTAGCAGCCAGCCTTCTGTTTTCCAGGTTTGGGAGCAGAAGAAACACTTTAACCCAAACCATCCCAAGCCAAAAGCCTGAATGTCGGCATTGCCAGGCTTTTGGCCTTGGAAATGTTTGCCTTTCCGTCTGGTGGACACAGATGGGTTCCGCCACGTCATGGCCCTCACCTGCCCCCAATACCAGATACCGAGCAGGCATTTCTTTGCCAGAAAAGCCATCCCTGCCCTGGCCAGCCATGTGTCAACTAAAATTTCAAGCGCATTGTCTGCATCTGTGTCCGGAAAAGTCCATCTCACCACCGACACATGGACTAGTAAGCACGGCCAAGGCCGCTTTATCTCTGTGACAGCTCACTGGGTGAGCTGGGTTGATGTCTCTGGGGGTGATGGTGGCTCTCAGGCTCGGCGCACGCTCTTCAAAACCGCAGGGATGGTGCAGGGCTCTTTCCCCCAAGTCCTCTGGTGGCATCACAGTTGCCCAGAGAAACCAGGCCGTGTTGAAATTAATCTGTCTTGGAGACCGTCCACACACAGGTCAGGAGCTGTGGATGGCTCTCCGCAATGAGACCGAGCGCTGGCTGGGTGACAAGAACCTTGTGCCAGGCAAGGTGGTGTGCGAGATCTGCTGGCCGCCCTTAAGATCGGTAGGCTGGAGCACATCCCTTGCCTGGCACATGTCATGAACCTTGTCGTCCAGAAATTTCTAAAGAGCTACCCGGGTCTGGACTGCCTGCTGAAGAAGGCTCGAGGTCTGAGTCGCACTTCCGCCGTTCGCACCCTGCTTCATCCCGCCTGGTTGCGTTGCAGCGTCAGCTCGGCCTCCCCGTCAACCGTCTCATTGTTGACGTGGCAACACGCTGGAATTCCACCCTCCACATGCTCCAGCGATTGTGGGAGCAGCGCAATGCCATCACGCAGTACAAAGTGACCTGACAAGCAACGGTGCGGACCTCGGGGTGTTGTGCCACCGAGAGTGGAGGCAGGTGAAAGAGCTCTGCACCATCCTTGCCAGTTTTGAAGAAGCCACCAAAATGGTCAGTGCGGACGATGCCCTTGTCAGCATGAGAATTGTGGTGGTCTTAGTTCTGGAACAATCATTGGACAATCTGAAACAACAGGTCACACCAGCGACGGAGGATGAGACGGACACAGATGCGGACACGGAGCCTTTCTCTCCGTCGAATCCACAAGACCCGACAGTTTCTCAATTCTATCGGTCTTCATTAGGCAGTGGTTCGGGGTCCAGGGCTAGTGCAAGGCGGCGCATCAGCTCTCAGGGTCCATCATCTGAGGCAAGTCAGGGCTGTGTTGAAGCCGTGCCAGAGGAAACGGAGGAGGAGGTATTCCTGGACACTGACGTTACTGACGGCCCTGCCTTGGAAAGAGGTTGGCGCGAATTTGAGGCGGAGGAGGAAGATGAGGAAGATCAGTTTGCTAGTGCCCCTCGACCCAGAGGCTTGGGAAATCAAGACTCCATCTCTCACAGGAGTGCTTTGATGTTCCATTTCCTCCAACATGATCCTCGCATTAAGCCATCAAAATGAACAACAGTTACTGGGTGGCCACCCTCCTGGATCCCCAGTACAAAACAAAACTCAGCACTTTCCTTCCACCCACCCAAATAGAGAGTAAAATGCAGGAAATGGAGACCTTGCTGATTGATCAACTGGAGACATCTGTTGCGTCTTCTTCACGTTCTTCAAATGTCACGGTGGAACAACGTCAGCGACGTGACAGCAGTAGAGTGCCAAGTAGCCGTAGCGGCAGCAGCAGGCAAGGTGGCAGAAGCCTAATGGGTGACCTCTGGCAATCTTTATTTACCACCTCACCAACGCATGCAATGCAGGGCACAAATACAACACACACAGACAAGCTTAAGTTTATGGTGCACGACTATCTGCGTCTCAACACCGATGTTTTTGTATGTGTTCCGGACTCAATAGACTTCTGGGTATCCAAAATGGACGAATGGCCCGAGCTCGCCTCGCCACACCATAGAGGTGTTGTACTGCCCAGCAGCCAGCGTCATATCTGAGCGGACCTTAAGCACAGCTGGAGGAGTCATTACAGACAAACGCATCTGGCCTTCCACAGATAATGTGGATCGTTTGACTTTCATCAAGATGAATCAAGCATGGATCTCTGATGATGCTGTGGCCCCAATTGCCGAGGTCACCAAATAGTTGCCGGTCTACTTCACATTCCTCTTCAAACAGAAATGGTCCTCTTGAAAACTTTTTTTTAAAATGATCATTTCTTACTGCAATTTTTATTCTCTTTTCCCAACAGTTCATTTTGCTGGTTTTGCTGTGAGGAGACTGTAAAAGACAGCAAGGTTTCATGACAACACCGTATTCAATTTACTCACTTTGGGCGACATGTATGAAGCTCGCCGGGTCGGGGCGATCTTTTCCGCTAGTTTTCCGGCGAAATCTGCGCCTGATTTATGTCGGGGCCGGGGCGCCCTCATACATACTATGTAAAGTCCGCCGCGCGTCGCCAGTGTGTTAGGCGCAGTGTAGGGACCGAGGCACAGTGCGGCGCTGCGCCGGAGATTCGCCGCCCGAGCTAGTGCACTCATACATGCGGGGAAAAGTCTGCCATGCCTCGCCATTGTGGGGCGCAGTGCGGGGACCGAGGCGCAGTGCGGCGCTGTGCCGGAGATTCGCCGCCCGAGCTAGTGCACTCATACATGCGGGGAAAAGTCCGCCGCGCCTCGCCAGTGTGGGGCGCAGTGCGGGGACCGAGGCGCAATGCGGCGCTGCGCCGGAGATTCGCCGCCCGAGCTAGTGCACTCATACATGCAGGGAAAAGTCTGCCGCGCCTCGCCAGTGTGTGGGGCGCAGTGCGGGGACTGAGGCGCAGTGCGGGGCTGCGCCAAAGATTCGCCGCCGGAGGGAGCACACTCATACATGCAGGGAAAAGTTCCCTACGCCTCGCCAGTGTGTGGGATGTAGTGCCGGGACTTAGGCGCTGAGCGGGACTGCGCCGAAAATCTGTTCCGATGCGAGACAGGCTGGAAAACAGCGAGAAATCATTCCACATGTCGGTGCAGAGTATGAATTAAAAATCGCCTTTATAAAGGCTAAAAACATTCCCAGAAAAGAGCTCAAACCTCAAAAATAAAAAATACATAAAACAAAATCACTTTCCAAATATCCTAATTCAAGAATTACGATATTGGAAATTGCCGGGAAATACAGTAATTCAAATTCTGAAAGCTATTCTCATTGGTCGGCAGCAACCGGCCAATCAGAATAGGAGCGACAGTGAACCATTAAAACCTAGGGAGAACTATTGACAAATCTGAATCCATGGCGGGACAGTTCAAAATACAGTAAAAATGCAGAAAAGAGCTGATAGGCTGAGCTAGCGGGGGCTTGGCTATCCCAGCCAATCAGAATAGGAGCAACAAAGACCCATTATAGCCTATGGAGAAGTTTGAGCCAATCCAAATCCAAGACGGGATAGTTCAAAATACAGTAAAAATGCAGAAAAGAGCTGATTTGCTGAGCTAGCGGGGGCTTGGCTAGCTCAGCCAATCAGAATAGGAGCAACAAAGACCCATTATACCTATGGAGAAGTTTGAACCAATCAAAATCTAAGGCGGGATAGTTCAAAATACAGTAAAAATGCAGAAAAGAGCTGATTGGTTAAGCTAGCGGGGGCTTGGCTATCCTGACCAATCAGAGCGCGAGCTACTTCTCCCATTGTAGTCTATGGAGAGATGGGCGCAATGCAATCTCGGCTCTCTGCGGTGTGCGGCATGGAGTATGAATAAAAAAAATCATTTTGATTAGTTGTACAATATTCTCCGAAAAAGCGCTGAAACCTTCTATAAATAGAAATCAATTAAATCCCTAACACCGCGCTTGTCGCCGAGACCGGCGCAACATCGGGAATTGCAATAGAGAGAATTGCCGGGAAATACAGTAATTCAAATTGTTTAAGCTATTCTCATTGGTCGGCAGAAGCCAGCCAATCAGAATAGGAGCGACAAAGACCCATTATATCCTATGGAGAAGTTTGGACCAATCAGAATAGGCGCGACAGTGGCCCATTCTAACCTATGAAGGAGTATTAACCAATCCGAATAGGAGCGACAAAGTCCCATTATATCCTATGGAGAAGTTTGGACCAATCAGAATAGGAGCGACATTGAGCCATTATAACCTATGGAGAATATTGGACCAATCATATTCAAAGGCGGGACAGTTCAAAATACAGTAAAAAGGCAGAAACGAGCTGATTGGTTGAGCTAGCGGGGGCTTGGCTATCTCTGCCAATCAGAAAAGGAGCGACAGGGACCCCTTATAGCCTATGGAGAAGTTTGATCCAATCCAAATCAACAGCGGGACAGTTCAAAATACAGTAAAAATGCAGCAAAGAGCTGATTGGTTGAGCTAGCGGGGGCTCGTCCAGCGTAGCCAATCAGAGCGCGAGCTACTTTCTCATAGAGTTCTATGGAGAAAACAAATGCAGAGCGAGCTCTGTTTGTGATTGGCTAAGTTAAAAGAGGCGCGGTTATTTGGACCAATGGGAGAGCGAGCGACGCTCCTATGGGTTTTCTAATGCAATCTGAACTAAAACTGTACATGGCCGAAATCAAATTAGCACACAACAGAATTGGTCCCGATGTGTATATAAAATGAACAGTTATCTTGGCCTCACGAAAATAACAAAGAAATATGAATTCCCTGTGTTCTTTTGGATTCCTTTGTTTGCGTTATGCAATGCTCAATAATATGGGGATAACGCAAATAAAGCAACACAAATGAATTCATTGAATTAATGTTTTACATCTTTGACGTTCCCCACATATTTTGTCGAGGGAAAGATGCGCCTCATGTATGGCGGCGTCCGAGGTGCGTTCACACCTGCGGGATAAACTCCACCGCGCCTCGCCAGTGTGTAAGGCCCAGTGCGGGGATTTCGGTGCATTAGTAATGCGCTTCACCTGATTATAAAAAAGTCGTCAGATTCACCTGTCGTTGCTGCCTTCTATTCACTAGAAGGATTCACAGCTGCCATGGAGCCTGAGAGCCCAGATCGAGTGTCCCTCAGCATTCCTCTGGATTTGATGGACGAGGTTCTGGCTGTGCTTGGTCGTCGGGAACAGGTTGATCCGCCGGCTGCACCTTCTCCTGGGGACACAGAGCACAGTGATCCCCAGCCTTCTTGCTCTTATTCACGCTCTCCACATCAGTCGCAGCGGTCTGGCTCCTCAGCCATTATTCCACCTGCTGCTTCTGCTCCCCCCTGGCGGCCCCTATCCACCTCTGCCCCTCGTCCCCGAGCTTCTCCCCCTGGCTCTTCTGGGGCCTCGGGAGAGTCGCAAGGGGCAGGGCGCAGCAAGAGTCGCAACTTTTCTGCCATGGAGAATCAGATTCTGCTTCAGGAGGTTAGTGTTCCTTTGTTGTTAAAAATGTATTTTATTAGATTGTAAGACACATGTTTCCCTTGCTGTCATTATACTTACACACAGTCTGCTAATGGGGCAGACTGTATGATTGTTAAAGTAGAATATTTGAGCGTTGGCAATTTCCCGATTTATGGTTAGCGAAATGCCTGTTGTGTACATTTACTCCTTTCCGAGCCTTTCAAAGCTGTTTGTCCCAGGTACATAAGTGTTTCACAATGTGCAGTTAGGTGACTTTTTTCTCGGTCCACACATTACCTGCCATTTGGCCCTGCAATTGTTGGTCCCTTGTTGGAAGTGTTTGGTAAGGCAAGCAAACCTGTCAGTGTTAATTCGAGCCAGTCTGTTCTACTCTTGTCTTTTGTTATTTGACGCTAATCCCTGCACACCCTCCTTTGACCTGTGCACCAAGCCAGCTTTCAAGAAATACTGGTTAATGTGTGGCCAGTTGCTGTTTTTGGGCAACCTTGCCTTGGGAGACGCCTCCTGAGGTTTGTGTCAGCTCGGAGGTCGTGTCAGAGACCGCAAGACCACCTAGCACTAATGTATCCCCTCCCCCCCCACTTTCACCCTTTGAAATTTACTGACCCCAAACTTCAAACGTGACATGTTTGGTGGCTTTTGCCCCCAAACATGTCTGTGTAAAAAGGGTGTTTGGGAATATGCACCGTCCACTGCACTCACCCCGCCCCCCAACAACCACTGTGTTTCACTATCAATTCCCCCTTGAATTGTATAAAGGGCTGCCTTAAAATCCTTTAATAGCAATCTTCTTTGTTTTGTCATACTGCCATGTGTGTATTTCTTGTATAGGACATTGGCCCACTCACATACTTTGCTCCTTGATGACCTAAGTGCAAACATAATAATGTCTGTGCCTAATTGTCTGCTATGTCACATCCCTGAATGTTTGTTGCTAATATATTTTCTCTCCTTTCTTTCTTGGTGGTGTGAAAACCAATGATTGCAGAGCCAGTGGCTGCGCCTTCATCAGCATCTGCGGAGCAGCCTGGTGAAGAGTCCAGTGCTGGGGAAGCTGCCCACCTGAGCCGCCCACCACCAGCCCAGCTTCCCAATTCTACTGCAGAGCTTCTGCAGCGTATAGTGACTTTGATGGCTCAGAATAAAGACAGCACGGATGCCAGGTGGCAACAAGCGTTGGAGCTCATGACTATCATGGCTCGTTCAAATGAGCGACTGGCTCTGGAGATGGGTAACATATCCCAGTACTTGCATCCAAGCCCGCAGCCAGTTGCTGTGGATGCCTCCGGATCGGGGACTGTAGCCGCCACTACATCCCGGGTTCAAACATCCACTTTAGCTACGCAGTGGAGGATTTAAGTAATGAGATGGAGCCGGTGCCGCTCGTTCCAACAGGCACCCTCTTTGCCACAAATCCATTGACTTTCATCAGCCCCCATGCCAGTGGATGTAGAGAAGAAGATGACCGTCACCTGGGCGTGGCAGAGTTTTCCCCCACCCATGGCCACACGTGCCAAGAAAGAAGGTAAAAGAAGGGCCAAGAGCGTGCGTGCCCAACCACCCACCCGTCGTCGCAAGCCATGAGGCACCCATGGCTAACATGTGCCAGCAGAAGCTATGTTGGTGCATGTATTTTTGGTTTTTTTTTCAAGTGGCTCAGGTGGGGTTTTTTTTTTTGGATAGTGTAGGGTCCCATCTGATATGAGGTCAAACCCTTTTCGTGGTAGATGGGCCCCACACAGTTTTCCGCCTCACTGTATGCCAACACCTCAAATGTAACTGACCAAAATGGCCAAATTCACCTATAGTTGACTTGAGGGGTGACTAGAAAAGTGGGTTTTGGGGCCTTCGGTGGGGCCCATGGGGCTCGCTCACTGTGTTGGCTCCTCCAAGCTGTTACACCTCAAGGCTTCCAAGCCTGGTTAATGAAAACATGCAAGTGGACTTGCCTTAATCTTTTTGGCCACATACATATTTGTTTACACTACAACCATATTGTGGGCATCCCACACTTGGGCCTTGCTGTCTAGTTGATGTATTTTCGGGAAGTTGGTTACAATGTAATTGTACAATAAAACCTGTTACCTTTTCACTGTGTGTCGTTTAGTGTTATCAACAGCTGACTGTACATTTCACTAGATTCCCCGTAATGTTGGTCCATCCAGTAGTCAAATTAGTGCCCAGCCCCTCTTTGGAATGTATTTTTTGGGGTCTGGAAAGACAAAAACTGTTTCAAGCCTCTAAGGGTGACATGTCTGAAACCGGACTCCGTACATCAATCACTTAGTGGCCCTTAGCAACCAATCCCAGCGCCACTCTCCGTTGTCCAAAACACAAAATGAAATGCATGTGGTGTCCTGATTGGTTGCTATTGTCACCAAAGTCCTTGGGAGACTGCAAATTTTCGGACATGTGGGCCCGACTTGGGAGGGGTGAGTGTTCCCTGGTGTTCTAGTCTTTGGAGAAATGCCTCAGTGTTAATATTCAACACACATCCAAAGATGGTTGGGCTCTTGACGGCTGTTATTTAGTATTCGGTCACCTAACATTTGTCGAATACGTTTGGCAACTGCCAAAGTGTGACAGCCTTCCCTGATGTGGCCAAGATAGGACATTTCCAACGTTAGGTCACCTTTTTTGGTCATCCCAAAAATTGTGTGGGCTTACTATTGCCGGGAACCCCCGATCCATGTCAGCCCCATGGGGGGACAATGCCCCTCCTTGTTTTTTTTGGTGGTGACCAAAAGCATGCGGGGTTGTGTGGATTTCACCGAAAAAATGTGTGGTTTGTGGATTTTTTGTTGACCAAGGGAAAGGGAAACCCTTGATGGGTTAGCCCAATGAACCACCACCTTAAAAGATGCCCTTTAAAAAAAAAAATCCGGCTGAGTTGACTCTGCACCAATCGCCCCTAAAACGATTCGAGCGTGCTCGGTGTGGGTTCCCCCCTCCGTCCTTTTCCCTGGCCGGTGGTTCCGGGCCGGCGCTGGGTTTCTGCAGTGTTATAGTATAACACGGGCCCAGGATATCTTAGCCATCTGGGGTTTTGCGATAATGCACCGCCCGAGATGTCCAAACCCCGGAAGGGGACTTTGGGACCCCAAAAACCCCGCTCCACCACGTCCTTAATGTTGGGGTGGGCGATATAACCCTCCTCCTGCGTGTTTGGGGGGGCAGGTAGGGAGTCTTTAGCCAACTCTCAATTTGTACCTTTGTTTCCTAAGGAGGGGAGAAACATTTAGTATGAAACAAAGAAACAAGAATGTGGAAAAGACAAGCAACCTCATTACATACCCAAATACCCAGATGCAAGCCCCAAATTATGCTGGTATACAACTGGCTTTCTCCAAAATGAAGGAACATGAGTGGATCCCGAAATTTGGCTACCCGTCGGGTGATCAGCCTTTGATGGCGAGGGTTTTTGGGACTTTAAATAAAATGGAAACCCTTTTCCCTGTTTCGGTAGTAAACTGGGAATGGGCAGCGAAATAATGGGAAGGGGTGCAGCACAATCGAAATGACTTTTGGGAAACCGGCTTGTTTGGAAAAAGGGGGTTTTCACTGGCTGTTGTTGCGCCGGGGGCCAGGGGAAAAAGTGGAATAAGGGCGCCCACAAGGGCCCCAAAGTTTTCCAGACTTGGGGGATTTTTTCACTGAAAGGGAAATTGGGTCATGAAAAAAAGGGTCGCCCACAACCGGGGAAAGCCCCGATGCCGGGTAGTACAATAACTCAGAAAGTTTGGTCAGGGAGGGGGATCGCCGGGTTTCGTTGGCTTTGGGTGCCCCAAAATGCCCCCGGCTTGTAAAATTTGCTCCTGAATCGCAGCACATTTTAGCCGAAATTGTGCGGTAGATGGGTTTTCGGGCTTGGGGGGTCAACGGGAAACCCGGGGGCCCGGGGGAACCCTTTTTTTCCGGGCCCCGGGGGCGCTAGGGGGTGGCTCCCCGGGTTTCATCCAAGGGGGGACTGCGCCCAACCGCGGCTATTGCCCCGATCTCCTTGTCCCTGAAATCAGAAAAAATCCGGATTTTATTTTGGCGCCACAAATTAAAATCGGGAGTAGTTAGCTTATCCTTTGAGTTTTTGGGGCCACAGAAAAAGTGAAAAATTGAAAGCTCGTGGTCACAAAAAAGGAAGCTACGCTTGTTGCAGACATTTCCCCCGGGTCTCACTTTTGGGAAAGCATTTTGGGAAATTGGGGGGGGAAAATACGGGCCCTTCACTTTGGGTTAAAGGGGGTTTTCGCATTGGGTTCTTGGGTTAAAACAACCTAACAGAAGGGACCCAAATTTAAATCATTATGACTATGGAGGAGTCCTTGAACTATAAAAAGAAAAGGGGCGGGACAGTTTTAAAACCCAGAAATAATTCCCCCAAACGCTGATTGGTTGACCCAAAAAGCGGCAAAATGTGAATTCACCAATGTTAGTGCGTCTTTTTTAGGGGCTCAAGAATGGCGCGATAGAAGGGGGCCCCCAAAAAAGTTCTTTACTGTGTCGGTGAAATTTTCCCTCGGACGTGATTCCGGGGGGGGGAAAAAGTTTGCTTCCCCAATCAAGGGTAGCTATTTAAATCCCAGCGAGTTGGATGGGGCAAAAAAAAGCCAAGCACTTTTTTTTTGGTTTTTGCCGGTGAAAAGAGGCACCGTTTTTTTGGGGGGAAGGCAGAGCAAACGACCCTATGATGGGTTTTCAAATGCTATCTATACTAATCGATACATGTGAAAAAACTAAAAAGGTCAGTCAATCATTATACCGATGTTATCTAAAAATTAAAATATAATAAAAAGAGGGGGGGGGGGAAAAACAAAAAAAGAACTAAACCAAAAAAAAACTGCCTTGTTTGTTTTTGGGGTTTTCTTGACACCCATATGATTGGTAATTGGGAAAGGGAAAAATTTAAAAAATGAAATTTCATTCATTTTAGTTCGGTTTTTTTTCGTGACCTTTCCCCCTTATTGTTCTTTTTTAAATTCCTTGGTTATCAGTTGATTTTGGCCAGCTACAGTTTTACAATAGATTGGGATTTGAACACACTGAAGAGTGTGGCTCGCTCTCCCATTCTTCAAAATAACCGCGCCTGTTTTAACTTAGGGGATTTGCTTATATTCGGGGTAAAACATTTTAAAAGAAAAAGAGTAAAAACCCTTAAAACCAAAAAAAAAAAAAAAACCCCAAAAAAAAATTTAACATTTCGACACGCCGCAACCCTTTGGAATTTGGGTATTGGAAATAGCCGGGAAAGACAGTCCCTTCCCCAAAATTTTGGGA
>JAODAL010025489.1:0-58549 GCA_025379985.1 Phyllomedusa bahiana | reverse complement strand
AACACAATAGGATGATTTTAGCCAACCGCATTTGGGGGACCGGGTAGGAAAGGGCTTCATCATCGTCGGAAGAGGGGGTCCTTGCCCGCCAGCGGCGCAGCCAGAAAGTGGTGTTTTCCCCGTGAGTCAGCAAAAGCAGCAGTGGGGGAGGGGGGGCCAGGGGGCCACGGGGTAAAAAACCCCGCTTTCCCAGGCCCAGAAAGTAGCGGAAAGGGGGTCGCAACACGGGAGTAGCCCACCGTGCGGAGGTTGGGTAAAACCGTTCTCGGCGGTGGGGCATTCTTTGCAAAGACCGGGGGAAAGCCGAATAGGGGTAATTTTGAATCTGTGGGCAGAAAGTGAAGCAGCCAGGAGTTTAATTTTGGCACCACGGCCCGCGTAAAACACATGCAGGTCACACCCGGGGGCCTGGGGAAAGGGGTTAGATGTGGGGGTCCTCCGCCCCCGCAGCAACAGCCCCACCCCCTGCAGCTCCCCATTGCAGCCATAAAGGGGCCCCCCCCCTTTGCGGGGGGAGTTTTCTTTTTGCTTCACTCCCGGCCAGGCTCCGCTTCCTACTCATGGCCCCAGCAGTTTTCAGCGAGGCATTGAAGAGACAACGTTGCCCCAAACCATCCTAAGGTGCGCACTGACCGTGCCTGCAATTTGTTGGTACTGCAGCCCCTCCCTTTCCAAATGGTGGATCGCACCGTTCAGAGAAAAATTGGGTTGTGCCGACCGAGATGGAGATTCCAAGCGTAATTTTTTTTCCAAAAAGGCGACCAGCACTTCTTTAATAGTAGAACAGAAGGTGTGCCATCCCTTGAGCTTATCGGTTGTTCAAGGTGCACGCAGCGCGAACGTCTGGAGTCCTGTAACTACGTCCAGGGCCATACATGTCCCTACGGCCCACTGGGTGAATGTGCTTCCGCCCAGGCCACCACCAACAACTTGGACAGAGACGCCGCTTTCTCCTCCACGTGTATACTGCGGCTCCTCGCCAATGTCCGCCTCCTCCTCCTCCACCACCATCTCAGCCAAGTACTGCTCCATCTTACCACATGTGTAGGACACACGGGTCACGCAGTCTAGACACCGGGCGTGTCTCGGCGAACGAAGTCAACAGGGAGGAACTGCCTCCGCGTCCATGGCAGCAAGAAATCGAGTGTGGCTTCTTGCGCCGCCAACTGCAACCGGAACCATGGTGACGGACAATGAGAACATGGTGAGCGCTTCACCGATGAAGGATGTCCAGCGCCCTGCATGGCGGCATCGTTTCAATCTTGGTTGTGAAAGGGTTCCTGAAGTCTTCCCACCGATCTTCATATCATTCTGAAATGGCCAGGGTGGAAACTGTTCATCGCACTTTACCCATCTCGTACAAAGCCAGGAAACACCTCTCGGTTGCAGCGGCAGAACGCCTCCCCCAACGCACTCTGAGATGCAGATGTATCCACCCTTTGAATTCCAGCCTGCACATGTTGGAACCGACTGTATGAACAGAGAAAGGCCATTAACATTTTTTGATGATCCAGGCGGACAGGAGTACTCCCCTGTGTAGACTTTGATGTCAGCCAGTGGCTGCTCATGCTGACACCAGCCGTTTGTTGAGGCCCATTCAGGAGGCCACGGTAGTTTGTCAGTCGCCAGGATACGGGTTGAAATAACTTCATTATCACTGCTGCATGGTCCTGGAAACAGATCTGAAAAATCTGTCTGCAGGGACTGAAATAAAGAGACGTGGCACTACATCTCGCGTCCACACCAATGAGCCGTGGGGTCCTGAAATGGAGGAGAGGAGATTATTGGAGCAGAAGCATTGTCTGGTGAAATGAGTGGATTCTACCCAGTGACAAAGAGGAGGAGCAGGAGCAGCTGGAGGAGCTAATTGGAGATGATGAAGACGAGGCAGATGACTCCGCAAGCACCGGGAAGTATACAGTGGAGATGGAGCAGGAGCCCCTCGAGTCACTTGTGCAGAAGCCCGAGCATGCTGATGTGCCCTGCTAGACAGCCGAATAGTCAGCATCCGGCAGAGGATGACTTCTGCTCTCCACCCTATTGGACCCTCCGCTACCGTCCAAAATGGAGCGCTTTTTTCCCACTATGAGAGGGAGGATGAACTGCAAATAACTATACGGGAATCCTCCGTAGCTCAGTTGGCCCGCTTGCCCATTGCGGCATCGTCCCTCCTCTTGACAGGTCGGACCGGGGGTTCTTCAGCGCTCACAGTACTAAAAAACGTGCCGCGGCTGACGGGGAAATGTGGGGGGTCGAGCAGTTCCAGCTCCATCCTGCGCAACCAATCTGGATCACTGATCGAGCACTTCCTTTCACACCCCTAGTGAGGATGGCAGTTCGCCAGCAGCACAGCAGACCTGGAGCAGACCTGAACCAACAGGTGTGGCTTACTTGGAAAGCACTCTACAGCCCATTAGAAGATCCCTGGACAACTGGGCATGGAAAACGGATGGTGGCCGCAACTTGCCGAGTTTGCAGTGGAGAAGCTGTCCTGCCAGTAGTGTAGCAATCCAGAGCGGGTGTTCCAGTGGCGGGCGGGGCCATCGTTACCCACCAAGAGAACCGCTGTCCACGGGAAATGTGGAACGACTGACCTTTGTCCAAGATGAATCAGGCGTCGAGCGGCCAGGATTTCCACACACCAATGCCTAGCGTCAGAAACTACATCAGCCATAACGCCCTCACCCAAATTGTGATAAGTATGAGTTCTGGGTTAAAACTACCCTGCCTCAGCCACTATTACTGATCCGCCACCCGCCTGATGCCAAACATCTGCTGACAGTTTCTCCATCTGGCCACCACCATCTTTACCAGGGACTGTATTGCCACCGACCTCCACACTCTGTCATTGTGCCACGTCCTGACCTAATGCTGCTGCTGTGGCTGCTCCGTGAACCTTCCACACTGTGTCATTGTGCTACTCTCTGACGCTCATGCTGTTGCTCTTGCTGCCGTCCACTCCACTCTCTGTCATTGTCCACTCTGTGGCCCTACCCAGTTTTTCGCCACCTCCAGAATGTGATGTGCCTCTTTCTGACCTCAGGCTGCTGCTGTGGCTGCGCCGTGACCTAGACACTGTGTCATTTGCACTCGGGTGGCCTATTCTGTTTTTGCCACCTCCAGAATGTTCATTTTGTCACTTGTCTGACCTCATGGCTGCTGCCCCGCCGTCACCTCCACTCTCTGTCAATTGTGCCACTCTGGTGGCCTACTACTGTTTTGCCACCTCCAGAATGTAATTGTGCCACGTCTGACCTCATGCTGCTCGCTGCCGGTTGACCTACACAACTGTGTCATTGTGCCACTGCTGACCTCATGCTGCTGCTGTGGCTGCTGCCGTACCTCCACATTGTTCATTTGTCCCACTCGGTGGCCTACGCCTGTTTTTGCCACCAACCAAGAATGTCTTTGTGCCACTGCCTGACCCTCATGCTGCTTGCTGTGGCTGCTGCGGACCTCCACACTGTGCATTCGTGCCACTGTCTGACCTCATCTTCTGCTGTGCTGCTGCCGGGACCTCCACACCTTGTCTTTGTGCACGCGTCTGACCTCATGGCGGCTGCTTGTTGGCTTATCCGTGACCTCCACACTGTTTCCATTGTCCCACCTCTGTGCCTACTCCTGTTTTGCCACCTCCAGAATGTGATGTTGCCACTGCCTACCTCATGCTGCTGCTGTGGCTGCTCGCCTTGACCTACACGCGTGTCATTGTGTTCACCTGTCTGACCTCATCTGCTCTGTGGCTGCTGGCCGTACCTATACACTGTGTCATTGGGCCACTGTCTGACCTCATGCTGCTGTTGTGGCTGCTGCTTGACCTCCACACCTGTGTCATTTCCCTACTCGTGCCTACTCCTGTTTTTGCACCTCCAGAAATGTCCATTGTGCCACGCCTGACCACATGCTTGCTGGCTGTGGCTGCTGCCGAGACCTAGACACTGTGTCCATTGTGCCACTTTCGGTGGACCTATTCCGTTTTTTGCCACCTCCAGAATGTCATTGTGTCACTGTCCCTGACCCTCTGCTGTGCCGCGTCACCTCCACTCTCTTCCTTGTCAACCTGTGGCTACTACTGTTTTGCCCACCTCCAGAATGTCATTGGGTGCACTGTCTGTACCTCATCTGCTGCTCAGTACCTACACACTGTGTCTTTGTGCCACTGCGCAGACCTCAGGTGCTGCTGGGCTGCTGCCCGTGCCCCTAACACTGTGTCATTGTGCCACTCTGTGGCCTATTCCTGTTTTTTGCCACCTCCAGAATTCATGTGACACGTCTGACTCATCTGCTGCCAGCCGTCCACCTCCACTCTCGTCATTGTGCAACGCTGTGGCCTACTACTGTTTTGCCCACTCCAGAACCCATGTGCCACTGTCTGACCTCATGCTGCGCTGCTGCTGCCGTGACCTACACACTGGTCTTTGTGCCACTGTCTGACCTCCATGCGGCTGCGGTGGCTGCTGCCGTACCTCCACACTGTTCAGTGCCCACTCTGTGCATATCCTGTGTTTCCACCTCAGAATGTCATTGTGCCACTGCCCTGACCTCATGCTGCTGCTTCTGCCTGTCCGTGACCTCCCACACTGTGTCTTTGTGCCACTGTCTGACCTCATGCTGCTGCAGTGCGCTGCGGACCTCCACACTCCTGTCATTGTGCCACTGGCTTCCTCATGCTGCTCGTGGCTTATGCCGTGACCCTCCAACACGGTGTCATTGTCCCACTCTGTGGCCCTACTCCTGTTTTTTTCCACCGATCCAGACTGGATTGTGCACTAGCCTGAAACCGCATCTGCTGCTGTGGCTGCTGCCTTGACCTACCTCGCTGGGTCATTGTTGCCACTGTCTGACCTCATGCTGCTGCTGTGGCTTGCCTGCCGTTACCTACACACTGGTGTCATTGGGCACTGTCCTGACCTCATGCCTCTGCTGTGGCTGCTCTGTGCCTCCACACTGTTCATTGTCCTTCTCTGTGCCTATACTGTTTTGCCACCTCCAAATGTCATTGTGCCACTGCCGCCGGACCTTCATGCGGCTGCGGTGCAGCTCAGTGACCATCCACTCTCTGTCATTGTGCCACTGGTTCTTGACCTCATGCCTGCTGCTGTGGCCTTGCTGCCGTGTCCCTCCACACTGTGTCATTGTCCCACTCTGTGGCATACTCCTGTTTTTTTTCCACCTCCAGAATGTCATTGTGCCAACTGTTGACCTCATGCTCTGCGTGGCGGCTGCCGTGACCTACACACTGTGTAAATTGTCCCACTAATGTGGCCTACTCCTGTTTTTTGTTGCCACCCCATGAATGTCATTGTGCCACTGTCTGCCCTCATGCTGCTGCTTGTGGCTGCTGGCCGTGGACCTACACACGTGTCATTGTGCCACTGTCTGACCTCATGCTGCTGCTGTGGCGCTGCTGTAACCTACACATCTGTGTCATTGTGCCACTGTCTGACCTCATCTGCTGCTTTTGGGCTGATGCTGTGACCTACACACTCTGTCATTGTGCACTTTCTGATCGCTCATGCCTGCTGCGGTGGCTGATGCCGTGACTACACACCCTTTCATTGTGCCACTGCTGACCTTCATTCTGCTGGCTCGCGTGACCTCCACACTGTTCCCAATTTGCCATCTCTGTGGCCTATCCCCTGTTTTTTACACCTCAGATTGTTCTTGTGCAACTGTCCTGACCTCATGCCTCTGTGGCTGCTGCCCTCTCCTCTCCAAACCTCTGTGTCACTAATGTAGCCACCCTGAGCTCGCACTTGTTTTTTACAGCTTTCCTCTGGCATGACTTTTATCAGCAACCATTACCCGCTTCACAGTTTTTTGGTCAGTTTTGCCCTCTTAAGGCCCAGGGAATTTTTATAGTGAACGATTCTAAGAGCGGCGGCAGTCATGTGCTGTCATACTAAAACACTACGATTGATATCCAAACCAATCGCCCTCTGCATATTTAAGCATGCACAACGTTCTAAACAGCAACCTGCATGCTCTGTGCAAGCCTGAATAGCTGTTTTTTTTTAACTGATTCATCCAGTAATTCGACAAGTTATTTTTTGCCAGAAATTCTCGAGTGAACGAAACGAATTTCGGGAAATTCGCCCATCTCTAATAATAAATACTGTACATAGAAGTGTTACTAAATGCCAAAATATGGTAGCATAGATGTAATAAGCTGTTATCCAATAATGGAATCTACCCTGTCTGTAGGATTTCCATATACTATAATATAACAAATGAGGAAGTGTGCTATGTACACATGTGAAACGCGTAACATTTATTGATCCTAAGTATTTTTATTCTGCAAATTGTGGTTGCTAATTAAATATTTATATAATATTTTAATCTTTATTCACCACTTAGGATATAGATACCCTTAATCATACGTGTTTTACTGAGTTAACCTTGTATGTAGTGCCACTTTATCACAATTGTAGCTTTCTCCCAAACTAAAGAGATCACAACAATTTTGTTCAGATAACTGAGACTGTTTTTTTCAACTCCAATTCACGGTATGAAAAGATTAGAAATCAAGAATTCAATGATGAAGAAATCGTCGTTGTAAAGCCATGTTTTTACCTCACAACAAACACAAAAACACTAGCAGGTAATTAAGACTTTTTTTCCTTTTCATATGAAAAAAATTAACTAATTTAGAAATGTATGGCAACAACACATCTTGAACAAGTTGGGGCAAGGCCACTTGTACCGTTGTGCAGCATCCACCTCTTGTACAAAACATTCTGAAACTTCTGGGAAGTGAGAAGACCAATTCAATGCTGTCTTGTCCATTGGGAACACTAGGTAGTTGCCCAGGGGACCTGCTATAAGTAAACAATTTCTTGGTGCCTTTCCAGGCCTCCATTCTTTTTCAGGGCATGAGGGTCCCAGCTACACTATGTTCTGATTAAAAAAAAAAACACTGTTTTTGGTGCTGTTCTGCTGGAGGATACGACATATGTTGGTGTGGGGTGAGGGTGTTAAGTGGCCTATTGTAGGTGTCAAGGTTAGAGATGCAGCCTGGTATAATGTAATGTGCTACGGCAGGACCAATCACACCAATTTGCTCGGGAGCCCATAATGCTTTTAAGACGACCCTGGACTAACTGCTGGAATTTTAGGAGAGGAATGTTGTCTCATTCTTGTTTTTAGTATTCTACCTGCTCTACTCACACTCCACTTTCAAAATGTGCAAAATGTTTTCTATTGGTGAAATGTAGGGATTTCATTTGGCTAGTTCAGCACCTAACCCTGTTCTGCAAAAGCATCAGTTGGGATGATGCAGTATTGGTTTAGCATGTCCACTGAATTATGCAAGGCTTCCCTGAAAGTTATGTTCTCTGGATGATGCATACGTTGTTCGACCAACCTCTAAATACTGATCAGCACTGATAATGCCTTCCAATATGTGTGAGCTGCTCATGGTATAAGCATCAATGTAACTCCATGCCATTGGAGATGTAGACTTTTGAACTGTGCACTTGTAACAAGCTAGGTGATTCCTCTGCTCTTGAGTCCACAGGATACAAAGTCCATTATTTCCACAAGGAACTTCACATTTTAAATCTTTTGACCACAGAACAGTTTTCCATTTTTCCTCAGTCCATTTTTAAATGAGCTTTGGCCTAACAACGACCACATAGTGTGTTAGAGGGTACCCTTTTGTTACGTTTTTCCCACTCCTGCGGGTAATTACTAATCCCCCCGTGGGTCTGGGTTTTTGCTCACCGTTCTTGTGATAATTTTCCCCCAGGGGGAGATCTTGCGTGGACCCCCCAGATCGGGAGTTTATCAGGGGTTGTATCCCTTTCCATTCCAAATTAGCCCCCACGTTATTTCTTCACCCAAAGCTGCTTGCCTATTGCAGATTCTTCTTCCCAGCCGGTGCGGGGCTACTTTTTTGTTTCGGGGTGTCATTCGAAGCTCTTTGGTCTTCCCATAGTGGGTTTGATGTGACGTTTGGGTTGGGGAAGGGTGTTTTTTATATGATAAAAATTAAACATGCCATTCTAACTAATGAGTGGGGGAAAAAGGCTCTTAAAGAAAAGTTACGGGTCTGTAAAAGCCAGAAATCTTCTGTTTCTAGGGCAAATATTATTTTTCCCACCAAAATTTTGAAATTAAATTTTTTTCAAATTAGACAATGTGATTTTCGGATTGTTTCTCATTTTTTCTCTCATAGTTGGGGTCGCCCTATGAGAAATTTACGGCCCTCTATCTTTTTAAGAGGGAGAACTTGCACAATTGGTGGCTGATTAAATACTTTTTTTCCCCACTGTATCAGTTGTACCAGGGCTCTGATGCCAGTCATAGTCCAAAGCACCCTGACTACTGTTAATAGGAGACACAATACAGTATCAGCAGAACCCTACTAGCACTAAAAAATAGTAAAAGGGAACATAGGAATTTTTTGGAAAATAATTTCTGCTACTTTTAAATACAAATACAAAGTTGTACAAACTGTAAAAAGCCCATCTGCCAACATTAAGGTGACCTCAATACAGATGGGAACCTGCTGTATATGTTACCTCTATTTTTTTTAAAAAATAACTAGGTCACCTTTGGTGGAGGAAAATGCCCCCCGCCAACGCATAGGCTTTTTGAATCAGTACAGAGCAGTTTATAGCTGGTTTCTTCTCTCAGTGAAAGGTGGAGGTCTGAACTGGCACCAGGAGAGGAAACAGTAGAGAGGTTTTCCACTGTATTTGGCGCTTGACATTGGTGATGTTTTTTATTTTTGATCACATTACCTAAAAACCTTATGTTTTCATGTATTTAAAACAAGCAGAAATGCTTTCCAAAAAATCATGTGCCCTTTTTGACTTTTTTTTTAATGTTGTAATTTTTTTGCTGATAATGTTTTGTATTTGATTTTGCTGCCACATCATTGGCATGAAAAGCTACTTTTTTCATAGATTTTTCTGCATGTGAAGACTAAAAGGGGGTAAATTAATTCTAACGAAGGGACTTTTTAAATTTCAGGAAAACTTGGTTCTGAACAATCGAAGTTTGGGGGTATTCGCGGGAACGAAGTGTTTTGATTGATAAAAGGTGAAGCACAGGGGTTTACGGGGAAAAGAACCTGGAAAAAGGGCATACCCCTCATGCGTGCGAGATTAATCCAATAAGGACCGGGGATTCTGGACGCAGCGCACTTATAGGCCCCGGGCGCGACGCTGGAGTCTACCGCTCTCACTGTACTGAGTAGGGAAGGTGCTCCCATGCGCTTTTGTAGGATATAAAGAACTCATTTTTTTCAGCGATTTTTGGGGGGTTCACAGCTTTTCTCGAGACGCTTCTCTTCTTCTAATTCTGATTTTGTGGGGGAAATTTGGGAAATGAAAATCCAGTGTGCGTCCAATCAGCTGCATATACATTTTTAAAAGCTTTCTGCCACAGCACATTGAATTCCAAGGTTACTAAGCCCCGTTCCCGTTTTTTTCATCTAAAGAAACACGTTTTTAAAAATCCAAATACCCCTTAATTTTTGGTTTTCCATTTCTTTTGCGCAATTTAGATCCAGGGGGTTTAAATTTAAACTTGTTCTCTTGTGGGGCACAAAAAAAACTTCTTTTTTAAGCCAGGGAAAAATTTTTCCTTTGCACAATTCATAACCGAAGGAATTCAAATTTTTTTGTTGTTGTGTACCGTAAAAATACACGCCCTTTTTAAAAACCCTACAAAACTGGTAATTTTGGTTGCCATTTTTTTTGCACAATTAGATCCCGGGGGGTTTATTAAGCTTTTTCCTGTTTTTGGGACTAAAAAAAACGTTTTTTTTTTCCCGCCAAAGAAGAAATTTTTCCCCGTAGCTAATTCAAACCAAGGTTAATTCAAATTTTCTGTTGTTCGGGACCGTAAAAAACTGCCATTTTTTAAAACCCACAAAGCTGGAATTTTTTGGTTGCTCTTTTTTTGCATAATTTAGATCCCGGGGTTAATTATGCGTTGTTTCTGTTTGGTCATAAAAAAAACGTTCTTTTTTTTCCCGCCAGAGAAGAAATTTTGCCTGTAGCATAATTATAACCGAAGTTAATACAATTTTTCTGTTTTCTGTACCGAAAATAACACAATTTTAACACGCACAAAGCTGGGAATTTTTGGGGGCCTTTCTTTTGCCAATTTAGACCAGGGTAATTAAGCTTTTTTCGGGTTGTGGTAAAAAGAAACTTCTTTTTTTAGCCAGAGAAGAAATTTTCCCGTACTAAATTTATAAACCCAAAGGTTTTTTAGCCTGTTTGTGCTTTTTATTCCGTAAAATACAAATGTTTTTAAACGACGCATACAATAAATTTTTCCTGGCCCTTTTGGGCCAATTTATACCAAGGGTTCCCAACTTGTTTTCGGGGTTTATTTTGGGGTCAAAAACAGGGGGTGTATTTATCATATAAAGATATTTATCAAACATTCTGTCATTTTGAACAAACGTATGTCCCGACAGAAAGGGGGGCAGGTCTTCCCTGCGAGGGGGCAGTGGCACAAAAATTCCTAGCAGGCCCCGGTCGGACAGCAAGGGGGGGGTGTACAGCAGGGGGATTTGGTGAGGCCCCAAACTGTCTCTAGCGGCCTGGTTGTTCAGCAACCCAATGGGTTTTGTTTTTGATAGGTATCCACTTCCTCCCAGATGACATCTGAAAACCAGCCCAAAATCGGGGGAAATCAGACACCAAACCCTTTGTTGGATGGCCCGGGGGGCGGGGGCAGCGGGCCCCCACCTTCCCAACCCGCCACGGTCCCATCCCCCCTCAGCCAGAGATCTCTATGTGGTCTGGGTCACGCCACTATACAGTAAGGATGAACAATTTTAGGAGGGGGTCAGCCTACTGGCAGCGAAAAATGGGGGCCCTACCCCGCTTCTTGCAGATTGTGTGGAATCATGGGAGGTTTTGTGGCAAGCGTAAGCCTCTGCATACCAAGACCGTTGAGGAGGGCAGCAGTGACAATCAAACCCAGAAGTTTAAAACTGTGGTTTGAATCCAGTTTTTTTTTTTTGCATTATACCCGTTTGTTCAAATGCAGGTATGGAAATTTAACTGAAAGGGGACCAAAACAGGAAAAATTTTAGGGGCAAATTTTTTCTTCTTTCCATTTTTTGTGGAATTCAAAAAAAACGGAATGGGACAAAAAACAAAAAAAAAAACAGCTGCAAAACTGGTTTTTAAAAAAAGGGGGGCCCTACCTGTTAAAGGTGGGAAAAAGGGGGGCCCCTCACCTGTTAAAGGGGGGAAAAAAAGGGGGGGCCCTCCCTTTAAAGGGGGAAAAAGGGGAGGCCCCCCTTTGTTAAAGGGGAAAAAGGGGAGGCCCCCCCTGTTAAAGGTGGGAAAAAGGGGGGGCCCTCCCCTGTTTAAAAGGGGAAAAAGGGGGGGGCCCTCCCTGTTAACAGTGAAAAAAAGGGGGGGGCCCTCCCCTGTTACCCGTTAAACAATTCCCCCCGTTCAAAATTTTTCCCCCTGTTAATATATTTTTTTCCTGTTTTATCAATTTTCCCCTGTTCAATAATTTTCCCCCTTTAAAATATTTTTCCCTTTCATCAATTTCCCCCCGTTCATAAAATTTTCCCCTGTTAATATATTTTTCCTGTTCATAATTTCCCCCCTTTTATCATTCCATCTGCCCGGACTCGACCCTTTTTTTACTACTTTCCTGACCTCGAAACTCGCCCCCTGCCCTGACCTGTTGGCCTGACCTTTTTACTACGACCTGCCTGACGTTCTTACCACACCATACCTTTGCTGCCACCACAAGCAAGTCACGTCAGGGGTAGCGACCTGGTAGACTCCCGCCGCAGCAAGTCCATCCCGCTTTGCGGCGGGCTCTGGTGAAAACCGGGACCTACTTAGATCCCGCTCCCTGGCGTGGCTATTGGCATCGCTTGCGGTGGTCCAGTGTATCCACTACCGCTGTCCGTGACAACATGAAGCAGTGGAATGACGTTATTCATCCCGTAGTCCTGGCGACTGCCAAATAACGCATGTCCGCATGAAAGGGCCTGAGCAAACGGCAGGTGTCATGCATGATCTGACATTAAAATTACACAGGGGTGTACTCCTGTCCGCTTGGATCATCAATAAACCCTTAATAGCCTTTCTCTGGTCATAGAGTCATTCCAACATATGGAGACTGGAATTTCACCGTTTAGAATAGTCACATATCAGCCTATGTTGGGGGAGGCCGGTGTGCCGCTGCAGCTTAAGGAGGGTGTGATTGGTGGTGTAAGAACGGCTGAAGTGCATGCAAAGTTTCCTGGCCCTTTTTAGAATGTCTTGCAGATGGGTAGTAGTATAATGTTGTACCGTGTTAGCCATAGAAAGTAGTAGAAGAGTGAAGAAATCAGGCGATACCTTTTAGAGGCTAACTGAGTATATTTGATGGTAAGCTTTCGAGAGAACTAGCTCCCTTCTTCAGACATGGTGATATACAAGAAATTGAAAATTCACAGGCTTTTTATACACACAAGACATGGACCTTCAAAGGATCTTAGAATTCTTAAACATAACAAAATGCAATATAAGCAAACAAGTCATTTACAACAGGTCAAACAATTAACTATCTGGAAACTTGTGAGGCATGACAGAGGGGTCAGTAAATCTGCCGTCTTATCTCACAGCCATCACGTGTAATTTGTGGCCATCACAGTTCACAGTTCATATATCAAATCAGCAACGCGGCCGCCATTACCAGAGACAGTCTGCTCACATACAAAGAGACCCAGAAGGAAGAACGAGTGCCCCTAGTTGTAACCTACAACCCACAGCTGGAGATCCTACGAAAGTTTGCCAAGGAACTTCAACCTGTGCTACATAGAGACAATAGACTCAAAGACATATTCCCAGTCCCCCCTCTCCTCTCCTTTCGGCAACCACCAAACCTGCGGCGTATTATTGTCCGGAGCGCCCTGAAGGCCCCAACTGAAAATGGCACCTCACCCTGCCTGCAAAACAGGTGCAAGACCTGCAGTCACATCCACACTGCTGACAGTGTACCTGTCCCACAGTCACAGCAGGTGCACAGAATTAGGGGGATATTTCCTGCAGGTCTAGCAATGTGGGGTTTGTGGTTATGTGTGCGCAATGCCCGACCACAGGCCTTTATGTGGGGGAAACAGGACAGAGACTCAGCCAGCGCATGAACTCCCACAGATTCACTATTAATAACAGTAGAACTGATCTTCCAGTGGCACAACACTTCTCCAGAGAGGACCACTGTATTGAAGATCTGAAGATTATGGTTTTAATGGGACACTTTAAGACGCAGAGGGAGAGAAAGGAGTGGGAATTTAAATTAATGCAAAAATTTCAGACTCTGCAAAATGGGTTAAATATCCATGCTAGCTTCATGTCAAACTATATGTGAACTGTGATGGCCACAAATTACACGTGATGGCTGTGAGATAAGACGGCAGATTTACTGACCCCTCTGTCATGCCTCACAAGTTTCCAGATAGTTAATTGTTTGACCTGTTGTAAATGACTTGTTTGCTTATATTGCATTTTGTTATGTTTAAGAATTCTAAGATCCTATGAAGGTCCATGTCTTGTGTGTATAAAAAGCCTGTGAATTTTCAATTTCTTGTATATCACCATGTCTGAAGAAGGGAGCTAGTTCTCTTGAAAGCTTACCATCAAATATACTCATTAGCCTCTCCCCCCTTTCCCCCCCCCCCAAAAAAAACCCCCCAAAAAAAACCCCCCCAAAACCCCCCCCCCCAGGGGAAACCCCCCACACCCAAAAAAAACCCCAAACCCCCCCTCAAGAACCCAAAACAAACCCCCCCCCCCCCTCCCCCCCCCCCCAAACCCCAAACCCCCCCCCCCAAGGCCCCCACGGGCCCCACCCCCCAAAAGGGGGCAACCTTAACCCCACCCCCCCCCAAACCCCCCCCCCCAAAAAAACCCCCCCTTTTCCAAAGCCCCCACCCCCGGGGAAAACGCAAACCCCCCCCCCCCCCCCCCCACTTCCCCCCCCCCCCCCTCCCCCCCCAAAACCTTCCCAACCACTTTTTTAAAAATTTTTGGGCAAAAA
The DNA here is from genome assembly GCA_025379985.1 of Phyllomedusa bahiana. Classification (NCBI taxonomy): domain Eukaryota; kingdom Metazoa; phylum Chordata; class Amphibia; order Anura; family Hylidae; genus Phyllomedusa; species Phyllomedusa bahiana. The sequence continues at coordinate 44,533 of JAODAL010025489.1, read as the reverse complement.
CCAAAAAATTGGGTTTTTTTCAAAATTTAAACCCCTCCCCCCCCCCCCCTTTTTTTTTTAAACCCCCAAAACCTTTCTTAAAAACCCCCCCCAAACACCCCCCCCCCCAAAAAAACCCCCACCCCCCCCCCTTTTAAAACCAATTAAAAAACTTCCGGGTCCATTTTTTAAAAACCCCCCCCAACAAAACCCAAAAAAGGGGCCCCCCCCCCACCCCCCAAACCTCAAAAACCCTTTTTCCCCCCCCCCTTTTTTTCCAACCCCCCCCCCCTCAAAAAACCCCCCCCCCCAAACCCCTCGGGAATTCCCGAAAAAAAACCCCCAAAACCCGCCCCCCCAAAAAAACCCCCCAAAAAGGCCCCCCCAAAAAACCCAAACCCCCCCCCCAACAAAAACCCCAACCAAAACCCAAAAACCCCTGAAAAACCAAAAAAAAAAAAAACCCCCCCAAAACGGCCCAAAACCCCCCCTTTCCCCCCCCAAAAACCCCCCCCCAAAACCCAAAACCCCCCCCCCCCCCCCAAAAAAAACTCCAAACGGGCCCCCCCCCAAACTCCCCCCCCCCAAACCCTCCCCCCCCCTTTTTACCTTTCCCCAAAAAAAACCAAACCCCCCAAACCCCCCCCCCCCCCCCCCAAACCCCACCCCCCCCCCCCCCCCAAACGCGGGCCCCCCCCCCCCAAAACCCCTACACCCCCCTAAAACCCAAAACCCCCCCCCCCACCCCAAAACCCCCCCCCCCCAAACCCCCCCCCTTTTTTTCCCGGGAACCCAAAAAAAAAGTTTCCCCAACCCCGGCAAACCTCCCCCCCCAAAAAAAAAAAAATTTCCCTCGGGGCCAAAACGTAACCCCAAAAACCGGAACCACCCACTTTCCCCCCCCCCTTACCCAAACCGGGGACCCCAAAAGGGTTTTTTTAAAACCTTTTAAAAAATGTCAAAATTTTTCCAAAGGCCCCGGTAAGGGGGCTCCCCAGGGATCCCAGGGGGTGAAATTTCTCCCCAAAAAAAAAGGGCCCCCGGGGGGCCCCCCCCCCCCCAACCCCCCAAAAACCAAAAACCCAAAACCCCCCCAAATTCCCCCCAAAAACACCCCTTTTAACAAACCAAGCCCTCCCCACTCGGGGGCCCCCTTTTTTGGGAACCATTGAAAAATTTTGAACAAACATTCCCCACAAGGATGGATTTTGCAAAGGACACCCCGGGAAACAAAACCCCCCAACAAAACCAATAACACAGCTCATACAGTTTATATCAGCCCCCAAAAATTTTAAATTGGGAGGACCTTTTTTTACACAATGGGGAAATTCAAAGGGGTCCAGATTTCGCCCCAGTATGCAAACCCCTTTATGGCTGAACTGGAAGGAGCGTACTATCCACACACCACCAAAAACCCCTATTACCCCGTTTCACGATGTATCTTGTCATCTGGGGCTGGGGGGGAGGGGCCCTAATTCAATTCCATAAGACTTCTAACTTCCACCCCACCATCAACCTCAAGCTTACCTACCAGAGAGCAAAAACCCTTTCGGGGAAATCAAAACACACAAAGAACACCGGCTACTACATCAGTGTACCACAAACCCACAGACAAAGGCCTACCTCAGGAAAGACATTCCACCCCCAAACCCCAAACAAAAAATTTAAATTTTACACCAGGCTATCGACAACGTTTTGCTCCAACAAGACAGCCTGGACAAAAACTCCCGGATTTAGGACAACATTTCTCCAATTGGGGGACAGGGAAAAGGACGGACAATCAAATCCAAAGCGGCCGCCTTACCGGACAGTCTGCTCACCTTTCAAAGACCCAAAAAGAACAGTGCCCCTAGTTGTAACCTACAACCCCCCAGCTGGAGATCCTAGAAAAATTTGCCAAGGGGAAATTCAAACCTGTGCACAAGGACAAAGACCCAAAACAATTCCCACCCCCCCTCCCTTCCTTTCGGCAAACCCCAAACCTCGGGTATTATTTTCCCCCAGCGCCCTGAAGGCCCCAACAAAATGGCACCTCACCCTGCCTGCAAAACAGGTGCAAGACCTGCGTCACATCCACCTGCTGACAGTGTACCCGTCCCCCAGTCACAGGGTGCCAGAATTTGGGGGACATTTTTTTCCCGCGGTTGCAATGTGGTGTATTATCAGTTGCGCAATGCCCCCACAGGCCTTTAGTGGGGGGAAAAAGGGCAGAACCGCCAGGCATGAACTCCCCAGATTCTTTAATAACAGAGAACTGATTTCCAGGGACAACACTTCTCCAAAGGACCACGATTAAAAACTAAGTTTTTGGTTTTAAAAGGGGCCACTTTAAGATGCAGAGGGGAGAAAGGAGTGGGGAAATTTTAAAAAAAATGCAAAAATTTCCTCGCAAAATGGGGTTTAAAAATCCATGCGTTCATGCAAACTATGTGAAATGTGTTGGGCCCAAATTCCGTGATGGGGTGGAGTAAGAGGCGATTTTTCTGCCCCCTGTCATGCCCCCCAAAGTTCCGGGGAGTTAATTGTTTACCTTTGTAAATGACTTTTTTTCTTTTATTGATTTTTTTATTTTTAAAAATTCGATCCTTTTAAGGTCCCTTTCTTGTGTTTAAAAACCCGTGAATTTCAATTTCTTGTATATCACCATGTCTGAAGAAGGGGGATTCTCTCGAAAGCTTACCATCAAATAACTCAGTTAGCCTTAAAAGGGACGCCGATTTTTTCACTCTTCTTTTTCGATGGGTGAAGACTTTAACAACCTGATTGAGCATTTCCTCCCTGTGTTACTTCGTTTGCCCAGGGGGAAACATCCCGTCCAATTGGATCATCAAAAATCGTTAAGGGCCCTTTCTTGTTAAAATTTCCCCGTTAAAAATTTATTCGTTTTATCAATTTTCCCCCCGTTAATATATTTATTCTGTTTATCAATTTCCCCCCCGTTAATATATTTATTTCCGTTTATCAATTTCCACCCGTTCATCATTCCTGTCTACCCGGTACCCGACCTTTCTGCTATGTTACCCGACTTCGAAAACTCCCCCTTGCCCTGACCTGTTGGCCGACCTTTGACAAGTTTTTTCTTACGATTCGGTACCCCCCGTGCCCTCGGCTGCCACCGAAAGCTAGTCCGCCCGGGGTACGACCTGGTTGGGCTCCCCCCGGAAAATCCCTTTGCCCCTTGCGGCAGGCTTGGTGAAAACCCGGGACCTACTTAGACCCCCTCCCCCCCCCGGGCCGTACCACAGCTTGCGGTGGTCCAGAGCAGCCATTACTACTACCCCTTGGGAAAAGGGAAGGGATGCAGTACCCCCAACTTGGACGGAGCATAGTAGCTTCTGCACTTTGGGAGGGCAAAGACGCAAAATCTGCCCCTTTTGGAATTTTCCTAGTAAACCCAAAGCTGGCCCCAGGTTGATGGGGGAGAGGATTTTTGGGACCGGTAATGATGAAATTTGAAAAAGTGATTTTGCCCTTAGCAGAGCGGGTGAAGTTTTTGACGCCTAAAATGGGGGGCGTGCCCGGGGTTGGCAAAGCTGTTGGGACAGGATTTTCCACCATATCTGAAACACTATGGTGAACTGCATGATTTGGGGCAGGGCCTTTGGGTTTTTTTTTAATGTTAGGGCCCTGGCCGCTTTACTTGGCCACGATTTTTCCCTTTAAAATTTAAATTTTTTAGCCCCTAGGGTTTGCCCTCGTAAAAAAACTGGCCCCCCCCGAGTAGGAAATTTTTTACCCCCCAAAGCCCCTTGCACTGAACTGCTTTTTCCCGCCCTGCCCCGGGGTGACCCCCCTGTCCGTACTTTCGGGGAAACCTGCAAAGTGGGTGGCCCAAAAATCGGGCCCGTTTGGCCCCCAAAACCTTGCATGTTTCCCACCCTGCTGTTTTCCCGGGCCCCCCACGCTCCCGACTTACGGGTTGCGCCACTGCCTGCACCAAGCTGCTGCTTTTTTCTCCCTTTGATAATGATGAACCCCTTGGGTACACTTTTTGGTCGGGGTCAGCTCAAGAATCACATGGTTTTCCCAAAAAACCTAGTATGCTGAGGGGACCCCCCAAAACTTTTACTTTCTCCGGTCCAGACATTAACTCTCTACGCCCCAAGACCCCAGATTTTTCTGTCATAAAAGCCCCCTTTTTCTCCTCCCATTTTTCTAAAATTTTAATGAGAGCTAACAGAATGCTTCCAGGGCCGGGACAATCAGTAGTCCGGGTAGGCACCGCGAAAGGGGTGCCACTACTTTCCAAAGGGAGAAAGGGGGGGCACAAGGAGGCATAGGAGGGGAAAGTAAATTTTCCTTTTGGGGGGCCCTTTTAAAGCCTTTTTTAAATTTGGGGCACCAAATAACTTTTTCCCACCCTTGCCTGCTTCTCCCGGTTTCCCTTTTTCGATGGGATTTCATCGTTTTGTGTTTGTGTCACCGTTGTTCCTCAAGGGTTGTCGCTGTCCCAAAGCCTGACCGCTCGCAAAAAACCCCCCATTGAAAATTTCCCCTAAAACCACTATTTGGCCGCTTCTGCAAGAAGCAGCGGATGTTTCCCCCCACCTCTTTGCTGCCCTGTCCTAAAATTAGTTGGTCCTCACTGTATAGTGGTGCGGGGGCCCCACAGCACTAGTTTTCTCGGGTGTGGGAAGCAAACGGGACGGGAGGGGGGGTTTTTTGAGGACAGGGGGGGCCCCCTAACCTGCCCCCGGGCCATGCCAACCGGGGGTTTGGTTTGCCCAAATCCACCGACTTGGGGGGGTTGTCGGATTCATCGGGGAAAAAATTGAAATTTAACCTATTATTACCGGTAGATGAAAACCGGATGCTGTGGCCTGGGGTTTGTGACTCCTGCTGTGAGGGCCCCCTTTCCCGGGTGCTTTTTATTGTGGTGGCCCCCGGTAACCTACTTCTTTTGTTTTTTTGACTTTTTATGGGTAGGATCGTAGCCCTAAAACCTTTTTTTTTTCCAGCTGTCGCTCCCATGATTTTTATCAGGCTCCCATACCCCTTCTTTTTTTTTTTGTCATTTTTGCCCTCTTAAGTCCCCAAGGGAATTTTAAAAGTAAGCGATTCTAAACCCGGGGGGGCAGTCACCTGAGCCCATACTAAAACACACATTGTATGAAACCAACCCAAAGCCCCCTTGCATATTTAAGCATGGCCAATGTTTACAGACCCTGCAGGCATTTTTGCACCCTTAAAATAGCTTTTTTTTTAACGAGTTTCGTCCCCCGAAGAATTCTGCCGAAAAAAATTTTTGTCGGGAAAATTTCCCGGTGAAGTCCCCGAAATCAAATTTTTTTGAAATTTCGCCCATCCTATTGCAAACCAAACTTTTTTTTAAAATTTTTGTATGGGGGGGTGGCGGGGCCCATATTTTTTTTTTTGCCCCCTTTGTATATCTTAACGGGGTTTTTTCAATCAAAACAGAGCAGTTTTTAGGGGAATCTTCTTCCCTGGAATGGGGGAATCTGAATGGGCCCACAAAGGGACTTTAAAGATGGGGAATTGCCCCTTTTTTTTTTTTCCCAGGCATATTTGGCCTCACCGTGCCAAAATCCACTGGGGGGAGCGGGGATGCGCTTTTTAGGCGCCCTTTAACCCCACTTTCTGATGCCCCTAACAAAAAGGGGGCATGCAGGGGGGGGGTTCCCGGGCCCTTTCTGGGGGGGGAAATGGGGAAAAAATTCAAACTCCGAGGCATGCATGATTGGGGGGTAGGCCCAAAAAGAGGGGGCATTCCCGTGCTTTACGCCCGACAAGAAGATCTAGTTTTAAAGTGGTCTATTGAGCGGGGAAGTCGAAAGGGGGTGCTATAGTTCTTTCACTTTACAGGGAGTACACTACTAAAATAAAAAGATTTTTTCAAGAAGAATAAATATTTAAGCAAAAAAATCCAGTTTTTGGGGAAAAACAGGTCCCAGCAAAAACCTGTGCTGTGCTACCCTTTTTTTTGTATATACTGAATTGCATTAAAGTGGAGAGCATTCCCAAAAAACATCTAAAAGTGTTGTTATGGAAAAATGTAATAAAACATTGGACAACATCATCAGGGCTTAAAGTGATTTTAAAATTAGTGTAAATTTTCAATACTTTGGAATTGGTTTTATAGTGGAGAATTTTTCTTAAAAAAAAGAATATATATTTACGGCCGGAAATTTTTTTGCAAATACGTGCCACACTTTGTGACACGTTTTTTGGGAATGTAATTCCGGACGGATGAGGGGGCCACAAATTTTCCCCGAAAAATCATTTAGGAACGAGCCTTAAACTAGGTGGGGCAATTTCCCGAAAAATTTGGTTTCGTTCAAATTCGCCCAATTTCCCCACAAAAAATAACTTGTTTCCCAAATTTTTTGGGGGCGAATCACGTAAAAAAAAAAGCTAAAATCCCCGGGTGCACAGAAACCTGCAGGGTGCTGTATAAAAGTTGGCCCTTTCCCAAATATGCAGAGGAAGCTTGGGTTTTGGTTTTTCATTCAATGTTGATTTTATTAAAAAACCGCGGATACTGCCACCGCTCTTAGAAACCTTCACTATAAAATTCCCTGGGGACTTAAAAGGGCCAAAAAAAAACCAAAAAACTGAAGGGGGAATGGGGCCTGATAAAGTCCCTGGCAGCGACAGCTGGAAAAAAAAGCTGAGGGCTAAGGGGCAACATCAGGGGGACAGAGTAGGGAGGTGACGGTGGCACCCACAGCAGCATGAGGTCAAGAGGGGCACAATGACATTCTGAGGGGGCAAAAAAAGGAGTAGGCCACAAGTGGAAAAAAAAGGACACAGTTTTGTAGATTAGGGCAGCACCCCAAAAGGCAGCAGCATTAGGTCAGCAGTGGCAAAATGACAAAAGTGTTTGGTCACCCCGAACCCAAGGCGGGACGGACGGGGGAAAGCCCGGGGGTGAGGGGGCAGGCAGAAACCCCACAGACGGGCATGAGGTGGACGGGGGCACAAACACTTTGTGTAGGTCAGGGGCACCCACCACAGCCCCGCTGGGGGTCAGACGGGGGCACAATGACCACAGTGTTTTAATTTACGGCGGTTTTTTTGGGGGGGTGGGTGGAATTTTGCCCCCCTTTTGGGGCAAGGGGGGGGGGGGGGGGGGGGGGGGGGGTGGGGGTGGGGGGGGGGGGGGTAAGGGGGGGGCCAGCAGCAGCAGGGGTCAGACGGGGTGGCAAAATTTGACATTTTTGGAGGGGGCAAAAAAACAGGAGTGGGCCCCACAGGGGGGGGACATTTTACACATTTTTGTAGGTCGGGGGCAGCAGCCACCCCGCAGCATGAGGTCGGGACGGGGGCCCAAAAATGACAAGTTTTGTGGGTTTTCCCCGGCAGCAGCCACAGCAGCAGCATAAGGTCGGGCCCAGTGGCCAAGGGACACGTTTTGTAGGTCAGGGCAGCAGCCACAGCAGTAGCTTTAGGTCAACAGGGGCACAATGACAGAGGTTAGGCCCACGGCAGCAGCCCACAGCAGCATGAGGTCAGACAGTGGCAAAAGGGACAGAGTTTTGGGAGGGGTCACGGCAGCAGCCACAGCAGCAGCATGGGGTCAGACAGTGGCACAATGACACAGTGAGTGGGGTCCCGGCACAGCCATGAGGTAAAGGACAGTGGCCAATGCCCTTTGGAGGTGGAAAAAAACAAGAGCGGGCCCACAGAGGGGGACAATGAAAACCAGTGTGTAGGTCAGGGCAGCAGCCACACGGGAGCATGGGTCAGACAGGGGGCACAATGACATTCTGGGGGTGGAAAAAAACAAGAGTAGGCCACAGGGGTGGGACAATCCCACAGTTTTGGGGGGTCACGGCGGGAAACCCACGCGCAACATGAGGTCAGCCCATTTGGCAAAAATTGGAAGGGAGATTGAAGGTCACGGCGGGAAAGCCACAGCCAGAATGGGGTCAGACAGTGGCACAATGACACAGTGTGTAGGTCAGGGCAGCCCACACGGGGCCAGCAGGGGCGGGTTCGACAGTGGCCACAATACAGAGGGGTGTAGTTCAGGGGCAGCAGCCACAGCAGAAGCATGAGGTCAACAGGGGCAAAAAATTTACAGGTGTGGGGGGTGGGGTGGAAATCCCGGGGCCCCCCCCCCCCCCTTGGGGTAAAAGGGTTGGGGGGCCCAGATGGAGAACGTCAGCAGATGTGTGGCATCAGGGGGGGTTGGGGCACATTATAGGGCTGGGCAGGAAATTTTTTGAACCCATACTCATTTCTCACAGTTTTTGGGGGAGGCTCATGGCTGTGTAGTCTGACGCCCAAAAGGGGATTTTGGGTGTGGGAAATCCCGGGGCCCATCCCCGGGGTGATTATCCCTTGGGCAAAAGGGAAATCGTTTCCCTATTTCCCCTGGACAACGGGGTTTTTCCCTTTGGGGGAACGATTTGGCCCCCCCCCACTGAACACCCCTCGGGTGCCACACTAATGACCGGGAGGACGCTTTCCCCCAATGCAAAATTTGGGAAGTTTTCGGCCACACATCTAGTTTGGGGTGCCCAGAAATCCAAACAATCTTTCCCAACTGGGGTTTGGGAGAGTGCTGTCCAAGTAAGCCACCACCTGTTGGTTTCAGGTCTGCTCCAGGTCCTGCTGCTGCTGGCGACTGCCCTCCTCACTAGGCGCGTGAAGGAAGCTGCTCATCATGGACTCCAGACTTAGGTTGCTGCTGATGGAGCTGGTACGCTCCGACCCCCCCACCTTCTCCCAGCAGCCGCGGCAGTAGTTCGTGTGCGCTGTAGATCCCCCCAGTCAGACCTTTCAGTGGAGGGACGATGCCGCACATAGGCAGCGGCCAACCGATTACGGAGGATTTCCCTATAGTATTTGAGTTTGTCCTCCCTCTCATTAGCTGGGAAAAAGGCTCCCATTTTGGACCGGTAGCTAGGGTCCAATAGGGTGGAGAGCCAAAAATCATCCCTCTGCCGGATGCTGACTATTCGGCTGTCACTAGCAAGGCAAATTAGCATGCTGCGGCCATCTGCACAAAGACTCCGAGGGGCTCCCTGCCTCCATCTCCACTGTATACTGCCACGGTGCTTGCGGGCCATCTGCCTCATCTTCCTCATCTCCATCTACCTCCTCCAGCTGCTCCTGTTCCTCCTCTCTTTTCACCTGGGTAGAAAATCCACGCATTTCACCAGACAATACTTCTGCTCCAATGTCCTCCTCCTCCTCCATTTCAGTCCCCACCGGACTCATGTGGCCGCGAGATGTAGTCCCCAAACTCTCCAGTCCCTGCCCAGACAATTTTTCAGCATCTGTTCCAGACATGAAGCATGGAATGTCTTATTCACCCCGTAGTCCTGGCGACTGAAAAATAAGGTCGCCTCCTCGAATGGCCTTAACAAACGCAGTGTCACGCATGAGCTCCACTGGCTGACATCAAAGTTACACGGGGGATACCCTGTCCGCCTGGAGCATCAAAAAATCGTTAATGGCCTTTCTCTGTTCATACAGTGGTCCAACATGGCAGGCTGGAATTCCAACGGGTGGAAACATCGCATATCAGAGTGTGTTGGGGGAGGCCGTTCTGCCGCTGCAACTCGAGGAGGGTGTTCCTGGCTTTGTAGGAATGGAGGAAGTGCATGCACAGTTTCCTGGCCATTTTCAGAATCTTCTGAAGATCGGTGGAAGACTTCAGGAACCTTTTCACTACCAGATTGAACACGTGCACCATGCAGGGCGCATGGACCATCCCTCCTAGGTGCAGTGCGGACACCATGTTACTCCCATTGTCCGTCACCATGGTTACGATTTGCAGTTGGCGCGGAGAAAGCCACACATCGATTTCTTGCTGCAAAGACGCGGAGCAGTTTTCCCCCCCTGTGTGACTTTGTTTGCCCAGGCAAGCCAGGTGTAGAACTGCGTGACACCGCTGTGCCCTACACATGTGGTATGATGGAGCAGTACTTGTGGAGGCTGAATGGTGGTGGTGAGGAGGAGGAGGAGGCGGACAAATTTGGGGCAAGGAGCCACATTTGCAATGGGGAGAAAGCGGCGTCCTCCTGTCCAAGTTGTTGGTGTGCCTGGCAGGAAGCACATTCACCCAGTGAGCCGTAAAGGGCATGTACTGGCCCGACCGTAGTTCAGCTCCCGACGTCCGCGCTGCCATGCACCTTGGAACAAACTGATAAGCTCAAGGACTGGCCCACCTTCTGTTCTACATATTTATGAAGTGCTGGTACTGCCTTTTTGGAAAAGAAGTTACGGCTTGGAACTCTCCATCTCGGCTCGGCACAAGCCATTAGTTCTCTGAACGGTGCAGAGTCCACCATTTGGAAAGGGAGGGACTGCAGTACCGACAACTTGGACAGGAGCACGGTCAGCTGCGCACCTTAGGATGGTTGGACGCATACTGTTGTCTCTTGCAATCGCCTCGCTGAACCACTGCTGGCGCCATGAGTAGTTTAGGAGCAGGAGCATACTGACCGGGAAATGATGTCAAAGAGAAACAGCTCCCTTCTGCAGAGGTGGTGGAGCCTTGACTGGCTGCAATGGCATGCAAAGCCACTGGGCGCTGCTGCTGCTGTTGCTGTGGCGGCAGGAGACCACCACTCTGAGCCACATTTCTCCCAGCCACCGGATGATTTACGCTGCATGTGATGACGCAGGGCCTTGCTGCAAACGATAGCTCCCTGCCCACGCTGCACTTTAAGACCACAGATCCTACATATACACAAAATCTGCTCCACCGGTGTCTTAGCAATGAACTGCCACATCGCCGAGTATCGGATTTTACCGGCAACGCTCCGCACTGAGTGACTACTACCGCCGCTGCCTCGCTGAGCCCCTGTGCCGCTACTTTCTAGGACCTGTGAAGCGTGTTTTTTACCCCATGGCCGCTTGGCTCCCAACCTCACACTGCTGCTACCCTGCTGACTCACGAGCACACTACCCACTTGCTGGCTGCGCTGCTGCCTGACGCGCAAGCTCACGCCCTCTTCTCCTGACGATGATAAAGCCCTTGCCTCACCCGGCTCCCAAGTGCGGTCGGCTACATCATCATCTATTTGTGTTTCATCGTCACTGCTGTCCTCATCACCGGTCTTGGTATGCAGAGGCTGACCCCTCACAACATGACCTCCCATGCCACTTTCCACATCTATACTTTGCAACCTACTGCAAGAAGCAGGGGATATTGGCCCCATTTCTTCGCTGCCAAGTAGCTGCTGACTGCCCTCCTCAAATTGTTCATCCTCGCTATATAGTGGCGCTGAGCCCAGACCACATAGTAGATCTCTGGCTGAGGGAACCGGATGGCAGAGAGGCGGGTTGAGGATGGGTGAGGGCCGCTGACCCGCTCCCGGGCCATGCCTACTAAGGGTTGTGTCTGACGTTCCCACCGACTCTTGGCTGGGGTTGTCAGATGTCATCTGGGAGGAAGTGGATGACCTAGTCAATCAATCAAGAACCCTTTTGTTGCTAGTCAGCACACGGCTGCTGGATGACAGCGGCAGTTGTGGCCTCACTGATTGACCCCTGCTGCGACGTCCCCTTGCTGTGCTGCGACCTGGGCCTGCTCCAGGAATGTTTGTCCCTCTGCCACTCGCAGGGGAAGAGCCTGCCACCTCTCTGTCTGACATACTGTTTGTTCTAAAATGTACAGACACTGTTTGATGAAGATATCTGTATATGATAAATACACACCCTGTATTTGACTCCAAATGAACCCAGTAACAAGCTTGGTAAACTTTGGATATAAATTGCGCTCCACAAATGGGCAGGAAAAATTTACTTGTATGTGCCGTTTAAAAACACTGTGTATTTTACAGAATATAAAAGCACAAACAGGCTTAATTAACCTTCGGATATGAATTATGCTACAGAATTTCTTCTGTGGCGGTGAAAAACAAAGTTTCTTTTACTGAGTACAACTGCAGAACAACGCCTAATTAACCCCTGGATGTAAATTGCGCAAAATAATTGAGCAGCCACAAACTACTAGCTTTGTAGCGTGTTACAATTGCGTGTTTTCTATGCTACACAACAAGAGAAAAAATTGTAATTAACCTTCGCTTGTGAATTTATGCTACAGGAAAATTTTATTTTTTGGCGGTGAAAAAGACGGTTTAATTTTGTCACCACAGCACAAAAACAACGCTTAATTAACCCCTGGATGTAAATTGCGCAAAAGAATTGAGCAGCCACAAACTACTAGCTTTGTAGCGGTTACAATGTGTGTTTTCTACGCTACACAACAAGAGAAAAAATTGTAATTAACCTTCGCTGTGAATTATGATACCGGAAAATTGTATTTTTTGGCGGTGAAAAGACGGTTTCTTTGAGTCACCACAGCAGCAAAAACAACGCTTAATTAACCCCTGAGATAATTTGCGCAAAAGAATTGAGCAGCCAAAAATGAAGTGGTATTTGCATTGTAAAAACGCTGTTTCTTTAAATGAATACAACAGGAACTGGCTTAGATCCCCCTTGGATATTCAATGTGCTGTGAGCAGATAGCATTAAAATGTATATGCAGCTGCAGTGGACGCACACTGGACTTCAGATCCAATACCCCAAAAAATCAGAAATAGAACATTAAGAGAAGCAGTCTCTGAGACAAGCTGAGACACCCCACAAAAATCACTGTATAAAAGTGAGTTCTTCAGTAAGAGCTATCACAATCAGCCGCAGTAGCACCTTCCCTGATCAGTACAGTGAGAGGAGTGTTAGCTCTCAGCGTCGCGCCCGCACTATAATATGCGGTGACGTCACAGAATCCCGCCGTCTCTGATTGGCTTCATCTCTGCACATGTCATGCAGGCTATGCCCTTCTTCCTCCCAGAGTGCTTTGCCCCATGTAACGCCATGTGCTCGCAGCCATTTTAGCAATCAAAAGCACACTTCGTTCCCGCGAAGTACCCCAAACTTCGACTTCGTTCAGAACCGAAGTTTTCCTGAAATTCTAAACAAATTCCACTTCGTTAGAATCAATTCGCCCATCTCTACTTACAACACTACAAGAATAAATTGGATTGGTCATTTAAATGAAGTACTTAATAAAAAGACATATCCAAGTGCTCTAACAATGAAAGCAATGTATTAGTAAATTGTATCCAATAACATTAATGACATATATATATATATATTCTCTCCTAAAAAAATATTCTCCACTATAAAAGTATTCCAAAGTCCATGACAATTACACAAATTTAACATCAAATAAGCCACTGATGATGTTGTCCAGTTGTTTTATTAAACATTTTGCATATCAAGAATTTAAGATGTATTTGGGCTGCTTTCCACTTTTATGCAATTCAGTATATAAAACAAAAGGCAGCACAGCACAGGTCTGGCTGGGACCTGTGGTCCTCCATTCAAATTTCTATGTTCCCAGGGATTAGTTCTGACATATTTACAGACGTATTTACGTCCGTAAATACATCACCAACTGAGCCTAAAATAATGAACAAGTAGCTGTATTTCCCATTGGTAGCCATTCTAAGCTACTTGTTCATTATTTTAGGCTCAGTTGGTGATGTATTACGGACGTAAATATGTCTGTAAGTACGTCCAGAACTAAGCCCTTGGAACACAGAAATTCTGCTTGGAGGACCACAGGTCCCAGCCAGACCTGTGCTGTGCTGGCTCTTGCTGTACATACACAATAGAATAACATGTGAAAGAAGAACAAATACATGTTAATTTTTTATTAAAAAATAGACCAAAATTAACATCTGTACAGCATCTACATTGTCTTATTTAATGTACAATTATTTAAATTCTCTCCCTTTTTTAAGACCTTTTCTAGCTGATATTCTTTCTTTTGAGCTCTTAGATATATTTGCTTTCATTTTAAATGATCAACTTTTTCTATACATTACAATGGATTTTCTTCAACTTTGATTTTTCACTTTATTCATTCATTCATTTGAAAGACAACTCTTTTTGCTATTCACTGACATGTTTAATGATTTCTCGCTGTTTTCCAGCCTGTCTCGAATCGTAATACAAGTTAGGCGCATTCCTTCTGCGCCTAAGTTCCGCAATGCGCCTCACACACTGGCGAGGCGCAGGGAACTTTATACCGCAAGTATGAGCGCACCTTGGGCGCCGACATAAGTGAGGCGCAGCTTTCACTAAAAATCACGTGAAAACGGGCGCTCCGACGTGCTGATCTTCATACATGTCGCCCTAAGAGAGGTAAAATATAGAGTAGGTTCTGTCAGGTTGTTGTAGGAAAAAAAGGGGCACATTTTTTCAAGACCTCTGGGAGTTCCCTGCATGGGCCAGCAACCTACTTAAAAGTCTCTGCTGTTGACTTAAAATTTTAAGCCAGGATACACAGGTCCGAAGAATAAACATAGACAGACCTACTGTCCCATGGATCCATATTTTAAGGGCCCGAGATTATGTCAGGCTGTTGTAGGAAAAGAAGGATTTTATTTAAAAACAAAAACGTACAGCAACACAAAGAAAAAACCTAGTACACAAGTGATGGATCCTTGGGGATGTGGGGTGAAAAAAAAAAGTCCATGAACAAAACAACAGACAACAGACAAGCTCCACCTGGGATAATGCTCAGAGGCTGGTTAACCATTGTCGTGCTGGAATGCATGGTAAACCCAGAACAGCCCCTAGGGTTAAAAGCATGAAATGAGCACAATCCCAGGCGGATCATGACAAGGTTTCCATCTGACATTGTCAGATGGGCTTCTATAGTTTTGATCAAAAATGTACACTAAGAATCTCATGTTTTCATGTATTTAAAAGTAGCCGAAATGCTTTTCCAAAAAATTCCTATGTTCCCTCTGACTGTTTTTTAGTGCTAGTAGAGTGCTGCTGATATTGCATTGTTTTGCATTTTGCTTCCACACCAGTGTGCACCTATCCTTATTTTTCTAAAAATAGTTTTTGAATGTGCAGACCAAACTCTGCTTTTAGACTGTTAATAGGAAGACACCAATGTTAAAGCTTTAGGCAGCTAGCCTTTTCTTAAATTTTGGCATTGGGATATAGGAACTTTAAAGAGGTTAAATTATGAATCAATCTAGGAATCACTATCAAAAGCCCTGAAATATTGGTTATAGCTATTTTAACATAATTTTCAATTTTCACAGCTTAGAAAATATCCTTTCCATCTCATCATCTTTTTTTTAAATATTTCCCCCGCTGTGTTGCTAATCCTGGAAGTTGTGGGCAAATCTACAGCAGTGATTGGCTTCTCTGTTATTCCTGTTAGAGGGACATTGGTAATTGAGAGGTTTTAACAGCAGGGTAGATGGCTATAGAGCACTAAAGGGTTAAAGTGTGTCAGTAAGAAACATAAAAAAGCTCCTGTGCTGATGACAAGACACAGCAGGAAGTGATGTTATGGTTGAGGGCATAGAAAGATGGTCAGTAACCTAGGGAAGCTTGTGTAAGCATCCCAGCCACAGT
Organism: Phyllomedusa bahiana; assembly: GCA_025379985.1. Taxonomy (NCBI): domain Eukaryota; kingdom Metazoa; phylum Chordata; class Amphibia; order Anura; family Hylidae; genus Phyllomedusa; species Phyllomedusa bahiana. Next base: position 29,188 of record JAODAL010025489.1, on the reverse strand, counting down.
TGCTAGAGCACAAAGAGGAAGTCAGTAACCTTCAGACTTTTATGTATGCAATCAGGAGATAAGAGCTGCTCTAGCTCTATAAGGAAGCAAAGTTAGAACAGCAATGTATTTGGTAACATTATTTACCTTTGCCTACATGTTTAAAAATAATCAGTGTGATGAGAATACCTCTTTAAATGCAAAATGTATTTGTAATTTGACACTTTATTCGTATAAACATAATCTTCTTTGTGGGATAACGCATACATCGGTATAGTTATGGCCAAAGCAGCTGCTATGGGGCCCAGAGGTTGAGGGGGCCCACTCAGGTCCAAGAACATTGTTCTTTTTTTGTAGGGAACAAGTAGTTGGTGGCTTTCTGCTCTCCAGCACTACAATGTTGGGTCCTTGAAAAATGGCGGTATTATTAATACTTTTGACTATTACTATTTATTCTGCTGTTTTAGTTTATTTTCATTGTTGGGCCCCATTACATTTTGCTATGGGGCCCTCTGAATTCTAGTTATGCCCCTGAACCCATAAATAATACCATTGCTTTTTCCCCCATAAATAAATAGTACAAAGAGGGGTAAAAAAAAGTGTGTACTACTGTTTATCTTATTATAAAGAAATGCCAATTTCTCTAGTTTTTAAACTTCATTCAACACCACTGACTCGTGTACTGAAATCTCACTGTCAATTCAATGGTAATTTGCTTCTTCAGAGAAGAAGGGATAAAGATGAATTATCAGTTTGCTGCTGCCTGTAGAAGTCTATTGAGAGGGGGAGGCTGCAATTACTTTCAGTAAGTCCCATATTTCACCCCTTTGCTCTTTGCACTGCTGTCTTAAACTGCTATATAATATCCTCCATGCTGCTGCTGCTTCTGAGTGTGCCTGAAACAGGTAGGGAGCACTCTTTTGCGCCTCTGCAAAGTTTGAGAGAAATTTTAGCAGCTAGTCATTCCTCCATTATGCACGACTAAAGAAACTGACATTTACAGATGGAACCTGCAGAGGGAAAAACTTCTGATAAAGGCAGGAGAGGAGGTCATACAATGACCAGAAATACTACTATGTGTCATACATACATGTAGAAACGTATTCTAAAAAGTCAGCAGAAACTACTTTAACTTATGTATTAAGACAATTCTTTTGAAATCCAAAATCTGTGTATTTAACATCTCTCATCATATTAACACTGAAGTTATTTTGTAGCTCAATGTATTGTCCATGATGAAATCAACCACATTACATATCATATCTAAAGGGTTATTTTAAGAAAGCAAGTTTTGGGGTTTTTTTATTATTTTTAACCAAAAATCCAAACCCCAAATGAACTTCGGGGTGCTTACATTTTTAAAGAAACAGCTGTGCTTCATAAAGAGAAGGGTAAGGGGTATATAGTATATAGTGGCATACAAAGAAGACAGACATCAGTTTCTTGTTAATAAGGCACTGTGTTACTCTGTAAATACATCTTTATTCCAATAAGTAGTCAGGGGTGTGATCATCTCTAAATCTGTGTCTTTTAAGCTTTTGGGGTTGACTGGGAAAAAAAAACTTGGAAAGGGAAAGGGAGCGCCCTCACATAGGAATGTATAGGCCCCCTTGTTACCTATTGAGGCCCTTATGACAAATTATCAAATTTTTCTAGCTATTTTTTAATCAGCCAAGTAGTTTACATACAATAGATAATATGAAGCTGATTTGAGGTGACCGTGGGCCCCTTTTATACTGGAACCCTGTCCAGCTACAGATATTGCAGCAATGGTATGTCCACCCCTGAGCAGGGCCATTGCTGGGGGCAGGGGTCAAACTAATTTTTCACTAGGTACATAAACATTTTTGCTTAAAAGGCCTAAGGGGCCCTTTAAGGGTGGCTAGGGTGAATGGTTAGGACTGGACAAGTTGTGAATTCCCTGCATGCTACCAGAGAAAAAGTGTGCCCGAGCTCGAATCCAAAGGGGCATAAATTTCGGGCACGCCATTTTGCCGGGCTTGCCATGTACTCGGAGAGTTTGGGCAATTCCTTCCACTCAAATTTTTTTCAACTCTGCTTTTTTATGGAAAATATTGTGAACAGTTTGTGAGCCGGGGGACCTTATTTGACAGTGCTATAGGGGGTGCAGAACACAATAAGGTTCATTTTCCTAAAAAGTAACAGTATTTATAAAAGGCACATTGGGGCCGTGTTACATGTTTCACACTGGGGCCCAAAGGATTCAAGTTATGTCTCTTAGGAGCACATTTAAATTGGTTTAATTGATTATTTAAGCCAACAGATTCTACTGATAATTCAGAGACAATTATACATTGCTCTACAAAGCTACTCTGGGGCATACAGCAACATAACCTTAGCTTAATCTCCATATAAATTACATATCTGTGACAAAGAGTAATAGATATATTTATTCTTCATATTTTTTAACTCACTATTTATATATGTTTTAATGAAGTTAACAAGGGGCCAGACTCCACTACAGTCGACTAGGATCCCTATCACCCCTCGACTCAGGTTTAGTCGCGTATCACCCGGGCAGCCTTGATGTGCCTGGCCCCTCAGGCTTGTGATTTACTTTCTAACTAGATTAGAACAATTGATAAGTGAAGAGAGCGGTTATGTCAAACCAGCCTGCTCTGTATTTTCCATTACTGCCTGAAAACAAATGTGGAAACAGCAAAGCTACATAATATCACATTATATATATATTTTTTTATTATTATTTTCTGCTAGTTCCCTGAGATTTTCCAATGTAATATTATTACTAAAGCGCTGATAGAAACAAAACAATTCTGTCTCTTGTACACAGGTTCCCTAATGTGCCCACAGCTGATAAATAGTCACTCAGAAGGCAGTGAAATGGAGGTTGATATATACAAAGGAACACATGGTTGTCTCAGATTTATCATTTGGTACAAAATCCAACTAAAGAATAGAAATGGCCCTTCTGGGGTTAAATCTCTTGGTTTAGAGAACAGAATTCATGATTGCACGAAGACGTTTTAAATTATTTTATTAATTGGCTTTTATTTGTTACCAATCAAATATAACCACTGTTAAATTTTTCAACAAATAACAAATTTGTCAAAATAAATAAAACTGATTTCTAAACCCATACCTTTACATCAAGAATATTATAATGGTTGTCAATTCAACATGGGAAAATAAACATGCTCATACAGTAATCGACTGCTTCTGCCGAGGTAGCAAAGCTAAATTGATCTTATTATCTTCCACTGCTCGTGGAGCTAATACTAAGGGCCACATGCATGAAAACTGTCTAGTTCTAAAACTTACTTTATTGCCCAAAGCAACCAGAGCGCACTTTCATTTTTCCAGAGCACTATATGAAATGAAAGGGACGCTATGATTGGTTACTATGGGCAACAAAGTGAGTTTTAGACCTAGACAGTTTTCATACATGTGGCCAGATATGTGCAATTTAGTGTTGCTCGAATAGTGTTCTGTTTGGTTCAACACAGGCTTAACCGAACTTGTGAAAAAATTGGGTTTGGGACGTCCTGAACCCAAGTTTTCTGTAACCCTATCTGTAACGCATATCCGTAACCCTAACTGTAAGTTAGGGAAAAAGGTATTTGAGGAGTTTTAGGGGATTAACCTACTGGTCTAGTGACTTCATGCTCCCATTGTGGCCTAACTTCAGATCTAATGTACCATCTGACATCATCACTTCCAGTTGCTTCACCATATGTCTAATGGTGTTAAATTGAAGCATCATCTGGCAATGCTTATTGTCACTTTGAGTTACCTTAACACGGATCTACAGTATATTAAGATAAATGGAAGTGATGTTGGATGGAAGTCAGATCGGAAGTTAGGCCACAACATGAGTGTTGCTTCACGGGACAGGAAAGCTATACCCCTAACACACCAACAAAAGATCCTAACAATAACATAGAGTTATGATGGCTAGAGTTATGATTACAATCAATTGTTTTGGCACTTTTCACCAAACGTTGACTAGAACAAAAGCATTTGAATTTAAGCGAACCTTGACTTTAATCCAAATCTGATGCACAACACTGGTCATCTACTTATTTGGAGACAGTTCCCTGTTCAAATGAAAAATCTGTATTACATAGATGTAGATACTAAAAGATAGGACTTACGTGAGCTTGTACGGTAACCTTAGAAGCAGTAACAGAACATCAGTTAACCGGAGACCTTAGGCTACCTCAAGTATGTCAATGAGAACAAGTTTCTTAATCAACGTATCATATCTAGCAATCTACAAGCGTTAAGGTCCTATACTACATTTGTCTTATAGATCACCATGCTCCCACCGTGACATATGTAAGAATACCTTTTCAAGGTATCACAATACCATCAATGCAACCCTAAAACTTAATGTGAATTGAGCCTAACTCGTAGTATTATATCTCTGCTATAGATAACATTATTATAATATAAATATATATAATATAAATATTATATATAATATATATATATATATATATACACTCACCGGCCACTTTATTAGGTACACCTGTCCAACTGCTCGTTAACACTTAATTTCTAATCAGCCAATCACAAGGCGGCACCTCATTGCATTTAGGCATGTAGACATGGTCAAGACAATCTCCTGCAATTCAAACCGAGCATCAGTAATGGGAAGAAAGGTGATTTGTGTGCCTTTTACCGTGGCATGGTTGTTGGTGCCATAAGGGCTGGTCTGAGTATTTCAAAACTGCTGATCTCCTGGATTTCACGCACAACCATCTCTAGGGTTTACAGAGAATGGTCCGAAAAAGAAAAAACATCCAGTGAGTGGCAGTCCTGTGGGCGAAATGCCTTTTTGATGCCAGAGGTCAAAGGAGAATGGCAGATTTGGTTGAGCTGATAGAAAGGCAACAGTGACTCAAATAGCCATCCGTTACAAACCCAAAAGGTAGGCAAAAGAGCATCTCTGAACGCACAGTACGGCGAACTTTGAGGCAGAGGGGCTACAGCAGCAGAAGACCACACCGGGTGCCACTCCTTTCAGCTAAGAACAGGAAATTTGAGTCCAATTTGCCCCAAGCTCATCGATAATTGGACAGTAGAAAGATTGGAAAAACGTTGCCGGGTCTGATGAGTCTCGATTTCTGCTGCGACATTCGGATGGTAGGTCAGAATTTGGCGTCAACAACATGAAAGCATGGATCCATCCTGCCTTGTAAACAACGGTTCAGGCTGGTGGGGGTGGTGTTATGGTGTGGGGAATATTTTCTTGGCACTCTTTGGGCCCCCTTTGGGACCAATTGAGCATCGTTTTCAACACCCTTTTTGAATCTATGCCACGAAGAATTGAGGCAGTTCTGAAGGGAAAAGGGGTCCAACCCGTTACTAGTATGGTGTACCTAATAAAGTGGCCGGTGAGTGTATATATAATATATATATATATAAATATATATATATATATATATATATATATATATATACACAGCTGAATCCAGAAGTTTACATACACTATATTAGAAGACACATATGCATGTTTTTCTCACTATCTGACATGTAATCAGAATAAATCTTACCTGTTTTAGATCAATTAGCATTACGAAAACGATTTATATCTGCCAAATGCCAGAATAACGAGAGAAAGATAAAATTTTTAAGCCATTTTTATTACTTTCTGCAAAGTCAAAAGTCTACATACATTTCATTAGTATTTGGTAGCATTGCCCTTGACTTGGGTCAAACATTTTGGATAATCTTCCACAAGCTTCTCACAATAGCTGGTAGGAATTTTGGCCCATTCCTCCTGACAGAACTGGTGTAACTGAGCCATGTTTGTAGGATGCCCTGCTAACACCTCCTTCCCTTTCCTCTAGCTTCCCATACATTTTCAATAGGGTTGAGATCAGGGCTTTGTGATGGCCACTCCAAAACATTGATTTGGTTATCCTTAAGCCACTTTGTAACCAGTTTGGCAGTATGCTTCAAGTCATTGTCCATTTGGAAGATCAATTTCCGCCCAAATTTTAACTTCCTGGCTGATGTCTTGAGATGTTGCTTCAGTATTGCAACATAATCTTCTTTCCTCATGATGACATCTATTTTGTGAAGTGCACCAGTACCCCCTGCCGCAAAACAACCCCACAAAATTATGCTGCCACCCCTGTCTTTCACAGTTGGGATGGTGTTCTTAGGCTTTCAAGCTTCTCCCTTTTTCCTCCAAACATAACGATGGTCATTATGACCAAACTGTTCAATTTTAGTTTCGTCAGACATAAGGACATGTATCCAAAAAGGTCTTTGTTCCTGTGTGCTTTTGCAAACATTAATCTTACTTTTTTAAAGAAATTTTTATTTGAAATAATAATTTTCTACTTCAAACTTTGCTTTCATCAAAGAATGCTCCCTTTGCAGCAAGTACATCATTGCAGACCTTTGGCATTCTAGCTTTTAATTTGCTGAGGCAATCTGGATAAATTTCAACCCATGCTTCCAGAAGCCCCTCCCACAAATTGTTTTGGCTTGATGGGCACTTTTTGCATACCATACGGTCAAGCTGCTCCCACAACAGCTCAATGGGGTTTAGATCTGGTGACTGCGCTGGCCACTCCCTTTAAACAGATAGAACACCAGCTGCCTGCTTCTCTCTAAATAGTTCTTGCATAATTGGAGATGTCTTTGGTCATTGACCTTTGCGGGATGAAATTGGCTCCAATCAAGCGCTGTCCACAGGATTTGGCATGGCGTTGCAAAATGGAGTGATAGCCATCCTTATTCAAAATCCCTTTTACCTTGTACAAATCTCCCACTTCATCCAAACACTTCAAACTTCGATTCGTCCGTCCATAACACTTTTTCCAATCTTCCTTCTCTACCCATGCCCTGTGTTCTTTAGCCATTTTAATCTTTTCCTTTTATTAGCCAATCTCAGATGTGGCTTTTTCTTTGCCACTCTGCCCTGAAGGCCAGCATCCTGGAGTCGCCTCTTCACTGTAGACGTTGACACTGGCTTTTTGCAGGTACTGGTTAATGAAGCTGCCAGTTGAGGACCTGTGAGGTGTCGATTTCTCAAACTTGAGACTCTAATGTACTTGTCTTATTGTTCAGTTGTGCAGCAGGGCCTCCCACTTCTCTTTCTACTCTGGTTAGAGTCCGTTTGTGCTCTCCTCTGAAGGGAGTAGTACACACCGTTGTAGGAAACATTCAGTTTCTTGGCAATTTCTTGCATGGAATAGCCTTCATCTCTCAGCACAAGAATAGACTGTCGATGTAATGCTCCAATTTCTCAATGAGCTCAAAGGAAGGTCAATTTTATAGCTTCTCTCATCAGCAAAACTGTTTTCAACTGTGCTAACATACTTGCACAAGGGTTTTCAAGGGTGTTCAAAATATCCAATAGCTTTCTTACGCAGTTAGCAAACACAATGTACCATTAGAACACTGGAGTGATGGTTGTTGGAAATGGCCTCTAACACCTATGTAATATTGCATTTAACAACCAACATTTGCAATCTAGGATAGTCATTTACAAAATTAACAATGTATGGAATGTATTTCTGAATAATTTAATGTTAGTTTCATTGAAAAAAACTGTGCTTCTATTTCAAAAATAAGGACATTTCTAAGTGACACCAAGCTTTTGAACGGTAGTATATATATATATACTACCGTTCAAAAGCTTGGTGTCACTTAGAAATGTCCTTATTTTTGAAATAGAAGCACAGTTTTTTTCAATGAAACTAACATTAAATTAATCAGAAATACATTCCATACATATAAATATATATATATATTGGCAATATATACACAGTTGAAACCAGAAGTTTACATACACTATATAAGAAGACACATATGCAATGCATGAGATAGGTGCTGGTCGATGTATCTAAGGTGGGACAATCCCTTTGATTACATTTTTTGGAGGGTAAGGGAAGACACATATCTATACTACTACAGCTTTGGAATTTCTTTTCAGAGCCTCCACCACAGATTTAGTCAAAAATAATTGAAAAAATAGCTCAGCATCCAGCACCACTTTTTTCTGTTGAAATGACAATCATGATTATCTCCAAAAAAATCTCTCTAAATAACTGAAGGGGATAACAATCTATTGTCACATCTAACAATATACCCTACCTTTAAAAATTCACTTATATTTAAGATTTTATAAGTATTAACCAAAAATACATCACAATATAGAAGGTACATCGATAAAGTAGTAATATTATATATATATATATATATATATATATATATATATATAATATATATACATATATATATATATATATTTATATATATATATAAAAATATATATATAATATATATAATAATATAAAAATATATAAATAATATATATAAAATATAAATATATATACATATATATATAAAAATATCATATTACTCACCACCTCCCGGTAGTAACATCCAAAATTGTCTTCAGGTAGATGGATGAGGCATACTGTAGGGCATATAGCAGGGCATACTGATAGTATGGACAACACTATGTCTGGTTAGCTCCTGCTGATTGTCATTTGTAATTGTTTGTTACCCCAACCCAAATTGGGCAAAACATACCTTACTGAAGAAAAGACGCGTTTTAGGTTTAATTTTTGACATGCTTTTCTAACTCGCTCACTCCCATGTTTGGAGCTCCTAGGGATAAGTGAGGAGTTTGTTTAGAGTAAATTTGTGGAGTCGCCCTCATCAGGGCAGTTACTCTGCTAAGAGTAAGTTCTCTAGGCCTAAGAGTTTATAGAGACAGTATATTATTATATGTCCTATTATTTATAGCCTTGGAGATTTGTTTGCTTATCCATCTACCTGATGACTATTGAGGATGCTGCTACCGGGAGGTGGTGAGTAATATGATATATATATATTACTATTTCATTGGTATACCTTTTCTTTAATGGGATTTATTTTTGGTTAATACTTTTAAATGCTTTAATAAAAGTGATGTTTTAAAGGGTGGATATATTGTTTAGTTGTGACAAACAACATGACAAGAACCGAATGGAACTCATTGTGGTCAATGACGTCAATCAAGCACTGTTGATGTCCATCATGTAATGGTTCTTCAATAGAAGCTTAGAACTAAACCTTATGATATAGGTGTGAACCGGGCCTAACTTGTAATGGTATATTTCTTCTTCAGATAGCTTGTAACATTATAGCTCTATTACAGATAGCCTGTAACATTGTAATTCTGCTAGAGATTTCCTGTGATATGTCTCTGCCGATAAGAGTTCTACTAGGGCAAGGGCAGATTTGTTTTAGTCATGTTCTGTCAGTGCACAGAATTTCAGGATGATCGTGCACTATAAATATAGTCTTTTAATAATAGATATTAAAGGTGAGATGCATCTCTATCAGCAGGGAGGCTTGCAATTATAGCTGAGCGATGTGACCAGCTAATGCTTCTGGCTGGCTGATTACACTGTTTCATTTGTGTTGCAGTAAAGTTGGCCATGAGCCCTGTCTAACATTATGGAATTATGAAACGGATGTCACCTGTCTAGTGGTACCTTTAAGTAAATTGTGTTAAATGGAAAGTTGGGTATTATAAGAGCCTTTGTATCTACCTCTTCTTAAACCATTGATGTCATTGCAGTCACAGCCGGTGTAGGATTCAACAGGATCCTCCAGTGTTGGTTGAAACCTACTTATCTGAAGGCATTTTTCTGAAATTGCATTTTCCATATATTCAGTAGGCAACAACCATGGATTTCTGAAGAACAGATATCAGAGTCTACCACAATTCCTCACACATTCGAAAGGCTGACAGCAGAGATTTGCTATTCTATTGCCATATGATTTACACATCTGAATTTACACATGGAAGATTAAATTAGTACCAACAGCAGCTATTTGTACAAAACTGCTTGTTTTTCAGGATCAGATTCCCTTTCCCTGCTGTGCTAGATCACTTTATCCCTATGGCAGTTAGCTGGGACAGTAAGATGAACAGCTGCTCTTTCCTGCCAGAGGGATGACTAGGACCTTGGCATTATTGGCATCACAGAATCTTATGTATCAAGCTGGCATTCTGATACATGGCTTGGGTGTGACTAGACCACAAGTAAGTTAATGTGTAAGTGGGTTGTAGCAGTTAGAAAATTGATACTGTGCATCATGACCGTGTCAATAAAGAGGCTGAGCAAGGAGCCTAGGCAGCGAACAAAATGACCTTGAATTAAATTGTTTGTTCTAATTAATTGCTTGTGTTCCAAGCAGTATGTGGTTGACTGTGTTATAGACAGCCTGTGTCACCAGCAAAACGGAAGAGAGTGCTTCACTTGCATACGAGCTTTAATAGCTTTGTGTCTCAATTGCTAAGTTCTTGTGCATAGACAGAATGCTCCACGGTACTAAAAGTGCTACTACGACTATTAGGCTATGTTCACACGGCTTAACTGTGGGACGTAATTACGCCCCGCAATTACGCTTTGTGACCGGGGGCGGGGCGGGAGCGGGGGAGGGAGCGGGGGGCCGGCCCATAGACTTGCATTACCAGCGGCGCGTATACGCCGCTGGTAATTCACATGTCAATTATCTCCCCGCCCGGCGGAGTCGCCGAGCAGGGGGAGGAGACATAATCCATAGTTCTCTATGAGAACTGTGGATTACCGTAATGACTGGGCCGTTTTCAGCCCGTAATTAGCGCACTTCGGCACGTAATTACAGACCGAAGTACGCCATTTTAAGCCGTGTGAACATGGCCTTACTCCTCTACTACTACTATTACTAATAATTACTATTGCACTTTGGATTTGGGTCAATATCAAATTGTATTGTAATTCAAGTTATTCAATTCAGGTTTGGCAAAGATGGCTAAAAAAGTCAACCCTAACCTAAACCCATAACTAGATCTAGGATTAGGATTAGGGTTAGGTTTTTCTTATAATCTTGTAAGTGATCAGCTGAGTGGAGAGATAAGCGAGAGGGGAGTTGTGCCGACCTGATGCACAACTGAAATAAGTGATGGCGTATTTTGTTGATTTGTTTTCGTGTAGGAAGGCAGATATTTTTAAGTACGGTGTTGCACTAGGAAGCGTTCTTTGTGATTTGCTTTTATTCTTGAGACTCTTACATTGATGCCAGCTAGAAGTGATGTCACACTCAGACTGATGAGGTGACGTTGGCCATACTGGGTGAGACCGGAACACTCGGTGAATGGTAAGTTAGCTCTTAAAAGGCAGTTGAAAGCCTAGCTTAGGGTTAGGGCTGTAAAAATGTTTTTGAGTTTAACCAGTTTCAAACCAAACAGGGCAGTATTCAAACAATACTACTGATATTAAAATATTTTACACAGTATTTACTATTAATAGTAATATAGTAGCTTCCGAAAAAACTGAAAATGTCCCTTTTCTGAGGTTTGGGATGGTCCTTGATGTTGCTTACATTAATATATGCCAACCAATAGCAATCAATATAGGAAAAATAAATGTATCCATTAAATCAATCCATATACAGTTTGATATCTATATGAACAATATTGATCACTGAACATCCTAATCATTCCCTTCCTGCATGTTGACATAATGATACATCAAGGGCCTCGGTGCTCAAATGATCAGCACCAGTGGGATGAATTTAATATTAAGTCATATTAAAGGAATCTGATCTTTGCCTATAACCTGAACAATGGGATTAGCAAACCTTATACTGGCACTAGGGCACTGTCAGCCCTGCCACCCTACAGCCATCATTATGAAGCCAGACCCATGTCCCCAGGACCATGTTTTAATAGAGTCTGATAGAGAATGTCAGTGGTAATTCCTAACAAGTGCCAGTGCAAACAACATACTGCAATGCCACTATGTTGTATTATAAATGTTGTAATAATAAAAAGAAAAGGTTTACAAACATTAAATCACAACTATTTACTTTTCAAAAAAAGATTTGTATAGTTATGAAATTCCCTATGTCACAACATATGCTATAATGTATGTAACAGATTTTTTTGTTAGTGATGAAAAGTGAAAAGTCAATGAATAAAAAAAAAAAAAATCATGTACCAGAATGCATTTGTGCTTGTCCCCCCAACATATGTATAAGACAAAAAATAGCATCTAGGAAAAAAAGGAATAAAGAAGACTAGTGTTGAGCGATTATTATCGACAAAGTTGAAATCGGCACGGTTTTTATGTTGATTGGATTTGTTCGATCACGCGATAATTTAGGTTAAAATCTGCACATAATCTATTAATATCGCACCATTTTAAGCGCTTCCTGTCATTTTGGCGGGCCAGCAAATCAAGCTTACAGAATAGAGCAGGGTGAGCTGGGTGTTTCGACGTCATGAATGGGATGGGGTAAATTTGGGGCGATTGGCTGGAAGAATCACATGACCTTGTTTTACATAGAACAGCCCCTTCCTGTTCATGATCATGGTGTGTCCCGTGTCTCATAAGAGCAGGACGTGTGCTCGGTCTCTGTCAAAACATCTCAGCGAAACTGTTCTATTTGTTCACACAGGCATCTATGCTTTTAGCTCTGAACATTAGAACTTAGGTAGATTAGGGATTTGCAGATTTTAGTTACTCAGGCTGAGAATTTTAAAGGATCATCTAGCGCTGTACAGCCGCGGGAGTGGGGTGTGGGGGGGAGGCGGGGGGCTGCGGGCGAACATAAACAGATAGACAGGCTCTTTAAAGGAGAGTGGATATTGTGCAGCCCAGACTGTGTTTAGAGTTTAGACCCTGCATTGCAATGGGTTTTTATTAACACTTTTTGCCCAGTTTTTTGGTGAAATTTAACTTCGTATGTTGTGCAGCCTGCACTTAAATTTGAATACAGCAATTTTGTAGTCACCACAGGTGTATTTGATAGGTGCAAAACTCCACTTTTATTATCCGTATACATTTCAGATAGGTGTTTTTATTCACTTTGGCGCAGGCCAGCTTTGTTCATAGATCCACCTTACACTTAAATTTGAATACAGCAATTTTGTAGTCACCGCAGGTGTATTTGATAGGTGCAAAAAATACCTTTTATTATCCGTATACATTTCAGATAGGTGTTTTTTTCACTTTGGCGCAGGCCAGCTTTGTTCATAGAGCCACCTTGCACTTAAATTTGAATACAGCAATTTTGTAGTCACCGCAGGTGTATTTGATAGGTGCAAAAATACCTTTTATTATCCAAATAGTTTTTAAATAGCTGTATTGCACGTGGTGCGGCCCTAGTTTTTTTCAAATAGACACGCTGTATGACAATTCTGATAGAAAAATTTTCTAGCAACTGTTCCTCGTTTGTCATTGCTGAAAAAAAACACAATTTCTCATTCGTATAACTTCTGAATAGTTTTATTGGGCTCGTTGAATCTCAGTTTGGCGCAGATAGCGCACTTGTATGATATTTTGTTGAAAACTATCAATTCCTAGTCCTACTGGGCATTTGTAAATCCCTGGGACTGAAGGAGGAACACTGTTGATTTTGTCTTACGGTTCTTCCACCAGACCGCATTTCACAGGTATTCGCAAGAAACATTTCAGTTTCTAATCCTAGTTGGCTGTAGTAAATTAGAGGGATTTAAGAATAGCTGTGATTTGCCGTCTTTTAATAAGAGACTTTCCAAACTCTTCCATACCTTCTCAAATGTTTATCTTTCTGAACATGGAGCGAAATGCAGGTGGTAAGCGAGCAAAGAGGGGGGGTAGGACATGGAGGTAGAGGTACGAGAGAAGGTGCTCCTTCCAGTGTTGGTGACAACCAGCAAGCCAGTGGATCATCGGTTGCAGGACCGTCAGGCCTGTCATCGCTGGGTCAGGGCCCTGTGAATCTCAGTAACGAACAGCGTCGCCAATCTGTTCTTCAGTGGTTAATGCAACCTGCATCTAGCAGTCTTACCTCCTCGTCCTCCCAGTCACGGCCACAAATGTCGTCATCAGTAGTGTTGAGCGATTACGTTGGCCATCGACATCGGTCGATGGTCGATAGTCGGCCATCATCGACAAGATAGTCGATGGTAGATTATGATCGATGACCATTAAAGTCTATGGGAGAGCAACAACACCTTCATTCTTACACCCAAACAGGGCTGGAGAAGCTGGAATTAACATCCACAACAGTCAAATGGATAAGTGCTACATCTTAGGCAAAACGCTTAGGTTATAAAAGCCACAGAAAAAAAATCAGACACCATTCACTATCCCTGTCTTGCACCACAGCATGAGCCTTAAACCTGCATGACCCACAAATTAAAAAGTGCCAGAAGGCAGTATGATTTGAACCATCATTGTACTTGAACTGGACATTGAATATCCCTGTCCGGGAACGCAGCATGAGCCCCAAACCTGCATGACCCCCAGATTTAAAAAGTGCCGGAAAAAGGAGTCTTTCAACCAAATTTTAGTTGAACTGGACATTAACTATATCTTCCTGACCGCAGTATGACCATTAAACCTGTCTGACCCACAGATTAAAAAGTGCTGGGAAAAGGATCTTTCAACCACCATTTTAAGTTTACTGGACATTGACCATACCTGTCCTGGGCCACAGCATGAGCCCCAAACCTGCATGACCCCAGATTAAAAAGTGCCGGAAAAAGGATATACTGTCCTTGTCCTGGGTAGCGCTTGCCCCTCCGTATGAGTGCGGACCAATTGAGCTTCACTTGGAAATACTGGTGGTTAACGCTCCTGTTCCACCCAGGTGCCCTTTTCTTGGCATTCTTTTTTTCTCATTTTACTCACGTGCTGGAGGAAATTGTCTCTGTACTTTGTTCTCTGTCCGTGCTCCATACTCCATGTCCTCTGAATAACCCACATCTGGTCACGTTTTCCTGTACCTCCCTTGTACAATTCAGAGGAAGTTTTTTAACAGCTATTTTGTACATCCCAAGTTTTTTAGTAGTTTAATTCTAAAAAAAACATTTTAAAATAGGATGGAATCCCACCAAGTCTTTGTTTCTCTTTTTTTAATTGTGTTAAATGGGTTGTCTCAATACAGGTATTGATAGCTATGTTAAAGATCTTGCAAAAACAAGTCATTTTGCAATATGTGTCCATTAACAGTGTCCTACCTATTCCTGTTTCTGACAGCACCATCACCCTTGAGCCACTCTTGACAATTGTGAAGAACAAATGTCTGTTAGAAACAAAAAATTTTTATAATAGGACCTGTAGTATAGCTGCATGTCACAGCAAAATGCCCCCAAAAATTCAAAACATGACCCATGAGCCACTTTTGACAATTGTGAAGAACAAATGATCTGTTAAAACAACATTTTTTTTAATAATAAGACCCCGTAAATATAGCTGCATTCCAAAGCAAAATGCCCCCAAAAATTCCAAAGCATGACCCTTGAGCCACTTTGGACAATTGTGAAGAACAAATGTCCTGTTTTGAAACAACATTTTTTATAATAAGACCTGTAGTATAGCTGCATTTCAAAGCAAATGCCCCCAAAAATTCAAAGCAGACCATTGAGCCACTTTGGACAATTGTGAAGAACAAATGTCTGTTAGAAACAACATTTTTTTACAATAGGACCTTATGTTATTGCTGCATTTCAAAGCAGCATGACCCAAACAATTATAAAAATGACTTCGCCACTGTTAAAAATATGTGAGGGAGAAATGCCACTTAGAAGCCACATTTCTGTTCCAAAGGACCATGATTATTGCTGTAACTCACAGCAACATGACCCCCAAAAAATTATAAATATGACTTCTCAGCCACTATTAAAAATTGTGATGGAGAAATGCCACTTAAAAGCCACATTTCTGTTCCAAAGGACCATGATATTTGCTGTATCTCACAGCAAAATGACCCCAAAAAATTATAAAAAATGACTTATCAGCCACTATTAAAAATTGTGAAGGGAGAAATGCCACTTAAAAGCCACATTTCTGTTCCCAAAGGACCATAATTATAGCTGTATCTCACAGCAACCTGACCTCAAAACCATTGACAATGCTAAAACTCCAAAACATAAAGTGACTAACTGTAATACGGTGTTGACATGAAACCTTGCGTCTTTTACAGTCTCCTCACAGCAAAAACCAGCAAAATGAACTGTTGGAAAAAGAAAATAAAAATTGCAGTAAGAAATGATCTTTTTAAAAAAACATATTCAAGAGGACCATTTCGTTTTGAAGAGGAATGTGAAGTATACCGGCAACTAATCGGTGACCTCGGCAATTGGGGCCACAACATCATCAGAGATCCATGACTGATTCATCTTGATGAAAGTAAAACGATCCACCTTAACTGTGGAAAGCCGGATGCTTTTTGTCTGTAATGACTCCTCCACGTGCTGAAGGTCCGCTCAGAGGGAGAGATGGAGCCTTGATTTCCCAAGCCTCGGGGTCGAGGGGCACTAGCAAACGATCTTCCTCATCTTCCTCCTCCGCCTCAAATTCGCGCCAACCTCTCTTCAAGGCAGGGACGTCGGTAACGTCGGTGTCTAGGAATACCTCCCCCTCCTCCTCCCCCCTGCCTCCGGTACAGCTTCAACACAGCCCTGACTTGCCTGAGATGATGCACCCTGAAGCTGATGCGCCACCTTCACTAGCTCTGGACCCCAAACCACTGCCTAATAAGACCGATGAAATTGTGAAACTGTCGGGCCTTGTGGATTTGACGGAGGAAGAAAGGGCTCCGTGTCCGCATCTGTGTCCGTCAACCCTCCGTCGCGGGCGGGACCCGTTGTTTCAGAGTGTCCCAACGATCGTTCCAGAATTTAAGATAACCACAATGCTCATGCTGACAAGGGCATTGTCCGCATTGACCATTTTGGTGGCTTCTTCAAAACTGGCAAGGATGGTGCAAGCTCTTTCACCTGCCTCCACTCTCGGTGGCTCAACACCCCGAGGTCCGCACCACTGCTTGTCAGGGCCCTGTGTCACTTTGTACTGCGTAATGGCATTGCGCTGCTGCCACAATCGCTGGGGCATGTGGAGGTGGAATTCCAGCGTTGTTGCCACGTCAACAATGAACGTTGACGGGAGGGCCGAGCTGACGCTGCCAACGCAGCCAGGCGGGACGAAGCAGGGTGCGAACGGCGGAAGTGCGAACTTAAAACTTCGAGCCTTCCTCAGCAGGCAGTCCAGACCCGGTAGCTCTTTAGAAATTTTCTGGACGACAAGGTTCATGACATGTGCCAGGCAAGGGATGTGCTCCAGCCTACCGATCTTAAGGGCGGCCAAACAGATTTTCGCCCGTTATCGCACACCACCTTGCCTGGCACAAGGTTCTTGTTGCGGAGAGTCATCCACAGCTCCTGACCTGTGTGTGGACGGTCTCCAAGACAGATTAATTTCAACACGGCCTGGTTTCTCTGGGCATGTGATGCCACCAGAGGACCTTGGGGGAAGAACCCTGCACCATCCTGCGGTTTTGAAGAGCGTGCCCCGAGCCTGAAGCCACCGTCACCCACAGAGACTTTCCCCCCAGCCACCGTGACTTACAGAGTTATAGGGGCCCTTGGCCGTGTTTATAGCCCATGTGTCGGAGGTCAGATGGATTTTCCCGGCCACAGATGCAGACAAACGCCTTGAAATTTTAGATGACACTGGGGGCCAGGGCAGGGAGGTTTTCGGGCAAAAAAAATGCCTGCTCGGTCTGGTATTGGGGAAGGCGGGGGCCATGACTGGCGTAACCCCATCTGGGGGCCCCCCGAGGGAAAAGGCAACATTTCAAGGCCAAAAGCCTGGAAAATCCCCGACATTCGGTTTTTTTGGCTTTGGGATGGTTTGGGTTTTAAAGTGTTTCTTCTGCCCCAAACCTGGAAGACAAAAGGGGCGCTAACTGGCCGCTGTACGGCTGCAGGTCGTAAATGGGGAAAGGGAGAAGGGGTGGGATGGGTTCGGTGGTTGGTGTATGGCATTTTGGAGGCTAAAGCAGAGGCTGATCCCTGACGACTCTGAGAGACTGGGCACTGAGGAACGTTTGGGGGTGGCAAGGAGGGGGGAGACAGAGGGTGTGACAGTGGTTGGAGGCCCGGCGGGGCTGGCCTTTTTTGGCCAAGTGTTGCCTCCATTTCAACTCATGATTCGCTGCATGTGACTAAAATGTTGGTGGGGTTTAAACCCATTTATTAGAGAGGGGGCGAATGATTCTAACGAAGTGGAATTCGTTTAGAATTTCAGGAAACTTCGGTTCGTAACGAAATCGAATTTTGGGGTGATTCGGGGGGAACAAAGTGTGTTTTTCTTTGATAAAATGGTCGAGACATGGCGTTACAGGGGGAAAGCCTCTGGGGGGAAGAAGGCATAGCCGCATGAATGTGCAGGATAAGCCAATCAGGCCCCGGGGGATTCTGTGCGCACCGCACATATAGACCGAGCGCCCGCTGGGAGCTAAACCTCCTTCACGAGGGGACAGGAAGGTCTGCTGCGGGTGATAGCGCTTTCTGAAAAACTGATTTTTACACAGCGTTTTTTGGGGGTGCTCAGCTTGTCTCGAGATGTTCTCTAAATTTTCTATTTCTTTTTTTTGGGGTATTGGATCTGAAATCCGTGTGCGTCACTGCAGCTGCTTTAACTTCAATATCCAAGGGGATCTAACCCAGTTCCTGTTGTATTCATTTAAAGAAACAGCGTTTTTAAAATACAAATACCACTTCATTTTTGGCTGTCAATTCTTTTTGCGCAATTAATCCAGGGTTAATTAAGCTTTGTTTTGCTGTGTGCTACAAAAAAAAACCCGTCTTTTTCAACGCCAAATTTTAAATATTTTTTTGGTAGCCTAATTCACAAGAAAAGGGTTTTAATTTACAATTTTATCTCTTGTTGGTGGCGTAGAAAATACACCATTGTAACACGCTAAAAAAGTACTAGTTTGTGGGGCTAAATTCAAATTGGCAATTTACATCCGGGGGTTAATTAAGGTTGTTTTGCTGGTGTGCTCAAAAAAATAAACCTTCTTTTTCAACGCAAAATTTTATTTTTTTTTTTGGTAGCCTAATTCAAAAGCAAAGGTTAATTACAATTTTATCTCTTGTTGTGTGGCTAGAAAATACCTTTTAAAACAGCTACAAAGCACTAGTTTGTGGTGGCTAAAATTTAATTGCGCAATTTACATCAGGGGTTAATTAAGCGTTGTTTGCGGGTGTGTTTTTTTCCCCCCAAAAATAAAAACCTCTTTTTCAACGCCAAAATAAAATAATTTTTTTTGGTTTAACCCTAATTTCAAAGCAAAAAAGTTTTACAATTTTAATCCTTTTTGTTGTGTGGCGTTGAAAATACACCATTGTAACAGCTAAAAAGTACTGTTTGTGGTGGCTCAATTCTTTTGCGCAATTTCATCCGGGGGTTAAATTAAGGTTGTTTTGTGCTTGCTGACAAAAAAAAACCCGTCTTTTTCAACCCCGAAATATAACTTTTTCTTGTAGCAAAATTCACAAGCAAAGGTTAATTAAGCGTTTGTGCTTTACATTTAGTAAAAAAAAGTGCTTGAAAACGACACTACAATAAATTTTTCCGGGCCATTTGGGGGAGCGCAATTTATATCAAGGGTTACCAAGTTTGTTATGGGTTCATTTGGAGTCAAAAACAGGTGTATATTTATCATTACAGTAGCTTCATAAAAAACAGTGTCTGTACTTTTTAGAAAAAACAGATGTCAGAAGAGGGGGGGGCAGGCTCTGCAACTGCGGTGGCAGGGGCACAAACATTCGAAAGGGGCCCCGGGTCGCAGCACAGCAAGGGGAGTGCAGCAGGGGTCACTCGGTGAGGCCAAAACTCCCGCTGTCAACTAGCGGCGTGTGTTGTTCAGAAAACCCCAAGGGTTCTTGATTGTTGACTAGGTCATCCTCTTCCCCCCAGATGACATCTGACAACCCCACCCAAGAGTCGGGGGGAACCCCCAGAACAACATTATTTGGGCATGGCCGGGAGGGGGGTCAGCGGCCCCCCCTTCCTCAGCCCCCTTGCCCCTCCCATTTCCCCTCACCCGGGGGTTTTACTATGGGTCGGGGCTCAGGCCACTAATAGCAGGATAAACAATTTGGGGAGGGCAGTCGCAGCTCTTGGACAAAAAATGGGGCCAATACCCCCAGCTTTTGCAGTAGGCGGAAAGTATAGATGGGGGAGAGTGGCATGGGAGGTCATGGGGTGGGGAGGTCAGCCTCGGTTCCAAGCCCGTGATGAGGACAGTAGTGAGATGAAACACAAAAGATGATGAGTAGCGCCGCATTTGGGAGGGGTTTAGAAAGGGGCTTCTCATGCAAGAAGAGGGCGTCAGCTTGCGCGTAGGCAGGGCGACCCAGCAATGGGTTGTGGGGCCCGTGATCAGCAGGGTAGCAGCATGTGAGGTGGGGCCAAGCGGCCACGGGGAGAAAACCCGCTTCCAGGCCCCAAGACAGTAGGGGCACAGGGGCCACGAGGACGGGGGCATTATCACTCAGTGCGAGCTTTGGCGGAAAAATAGTTCGGCTGTGGCGTTCTTTGCAAAGACCCCCAGAGGAGCCGAATATGGTAAAAGTAAAAATCTGTGGGCAAAAAGTGAAGCGGGCCAGGGAGCTAACGTTGGCACAAGGGCCCCTGCGTAAACCATGCGCTACCATCCGGGGCCGGGGAAAACGGGTCAGATGTGGTGGCCACCCTGCCGCTGCGCGCAGCAGCGGCCAGTGGCACCATCCATTTCAGCCAGTCAAGGCTCCACCCCCTTTTGCGAAGGCACTGTTTTCTTTGACACCCTCCCCCGGCCCAAAGATGCTCCTGCCCTGCTACCAGGGCGCCAGCAGTCGTTCAGAGAGGCGATTGAAAAAGGAAAACAGTATGCTCCAACCGTCCATAGGTGCAGCAGCTGACCGTGCTCCGGGCCAATTGTTGGTATGCAGTCCCCCCCTTTCCAATGGGGGGCTTGCACCATTAGAGAACTAATGGTTTGTCCCGAGCCGAGATGGAGAGTTCCCAAGCCGTAATTTTTTTCCCCAAAAGGCGTACCAGCATTCATAAATATGTAGACAGAAATGGGCGCCTTGAGTTTATCGGTTTGTTCCAAAGGTACACGGCGCGCGGACGCTGGGCTTAACTACGGTCAGGGCCAGTACATTCCTTTTGGCCCCTGGGTGAATTGCTTCCTGCCCAGGCCCCAACCAACAATTTGGACAGGAGACGCCGCTTTTCCCCTCCGTTTTCAAAACTGTGCTCCTGGCCAAAAAGTCCGCCTCCTCCTCCCCCACCCCCACCCCATCTCAGCCTCCAAAGTATTTGCTCCATCATACCCCATTGTGGGGCCAGCGGTGCCCGCAGTTCTACCCCCTAGCTTCCCTCGGCGAACAAAGTAAACACGGGGAGGAATGCTCCGCGTCAGCAGCAAGAAATCGAGTGTGGCTTTCCCCCGCCCAACTGCAAATGGAACCATGGTGACGGCAATGGAGGAACAGGGTGTCCGCGCGCACCAAAAGGAGGGATGGCCATGCGCCCTGCATGGCCCACTGTTCAATCGGTTGTAAAAAGGTTCCTGAAGTTTCCACCGTCTTCAGAAACATTCTAAAAATGGCCAGGAAACTGTGCATGCATTTATCCATTCGTACAAAGCAGGAACACCCCCCTCGAGTTGCAGCGGCAGAACGGCCCCCCAAACACCTTGATATGCGATGTTTCCCCCCCAGGGAAAATTCAGCCTGCCATGTTGGACCGATTTTTGAACGAGAAAGGCCTTAACGATTTTTTGATGATCCAGGCAGACAGAAGTACTCCCCTGTGTAACTTTGATGTCAGCCAGGGCAGCTATGCGTGACACCTGCCGTTTGTTGAGGCCTTTCGAGGAGGCCAGTTTTTTGGGGCAGTCGCCAGGACTAGGGATGAATAACGTCATTCATGTTCTGTCTGGAACAGAGCTGAAAAATCTGTCTGGGCGGGGGACTGGAGTGTGGCGATACATCTCGTGGAAAAATGAGTCGGTGGGGACTGAAATGGAGGAGGGGGAGGGGAGGACATTGGAGCAGAAATTGTCTGGTGAAATGAGTGGTTTTTCTACCCGGTGAAAGAGAGGGGAGCAGGAGCATGGGGGGGTGGATGGAGATGGGGAAGACGAGGCAGATGACTCCCAAGACCGTGGCATAACGGGGAAAGGAGGCGGGAGCCCCTCGGATCACTTGGCAGTTGTCCGCAGCATGCTTATTTGCCTGGCTAGGACAGCCAAATAGTCGCTCCGGCGGGAGGGAGATTCTGGCCTCCACCCTTTTGGGCCCCTCGCTACCGGTCCAAAATGGGAGCCTTTTCCCAGCTATTGAGAGGGAAAACAAAATCAAATTTCTATAGGGAAATCCCCCGTAATCAGTTGGCCCTGCTTTTTGCGGGATGTCCCCCTCTGAAGGTTTACCGGGGGGGGGTTTCCCCAGCACTCACGTACTCTGCCCCGGTGCTGGGGGGAAAGGGGGGGGGGTAGGAGCATTTTCCCAGCTCCATCAGCAGTAACCTAAAGTTGGAGTCACAATGGCGCTTCCCTTTACCCGCCTAGTGAGGAGGGCAAATACCAGAGCAGCAGCGCAGCAGGACAGGAGCATTTCCCCGAACCAACAGGGTTGGGCCCAAATTGGACAGCACTCTCCCCCAGTTAAAATCCCGGACTATGGGCAGCCAAAAAAGGAGTGTGGCCCAAAACTTGCCCAGTTTGCATGGAGAAGCTTGTCCTGCCGGCCATAGGGGGCATCAGAGCGGGTGTTCAGTGCGGGGGGGGCATCGTTTTCCCCCGGAGAACCCCCTTGTCCACGGGAAATTTTGAACGACTGACCCTTTTTCAAGATGAATCAGGGGTGGGGTCGGCCAGGGGTTTCCACAAAACCAATGCCTTAGGCGTCATCTGGGGTTTAAACTACCCGCCCCACCCCATTCGACCGCCCCCCGCCCATGCCACACATTGCTGATAGTTTCTCCATCTGCCCCCCCGTTTTTTTACCAGGGGTGGTATTGCCCCCCACTCAACACTCTTCATGTGCCCTCTATGTGTCATGCTGCTGCGTGTTGCTGTTGCCCTGCATCCCCACTGTTCTTTTTTGCCACTCGCGGCCTGGTAGTTTTGCCACCCCCCAGAATGTCATTGTGCCACTCTCGACCTCATGCTGTTGCTCCTGTCATCACCTCCACTCTCTTCATTGTGCCATGCCTGACCTCATGCTGCTGCCCCCGTGACCTCCCCTCTCAGTCATTGTGCCGTCTGTGGCCTAATACTATTTTTCCCCCGCGAAAGTCATTGTGCCACTCTTGACCTCATGCTGTGCTGTGATCTGTCGTGCCCTCCACACTGGTTTTTTGCCACTGTTGACCTATCGCGCCTGGCTGTTTCCCGTTTTGGGGTCCCACTGGGCCCATCCTGTTTTTTCCCCCTCCAGAATTTGTCATTGTGCCACTGTCTGAAACCTCATGCTGCTGATGTGGCTGCTGCCCTCCCTCCACCCTGTGTCATTTGCCACTTCTGACCTTATGCGCTGCTGTTTCTCCTGCCGTGCCCTCCACACGTGTCTTGTACCCCTCTTTTGGCCACCCCTTTTTTTCCCGCTCCAAATTTGTCATTGTGCCACTGCCCGACCTCAGCTGCGCCCCCGTGACCTCCACACTGTGTCTTGTGCCACTCTGCGGCCTGGTACTGTTTTTTCCCCTTCCAGAATGTCATTGTGCCCTGTCTGCCCATGCTGCTGTGGGTGGGCCGCCCTCACCTCCAACTTGTCACTAATGTTGCCCCCTGACTCTCCCGTTTGTTTTTTTTTCCCGTTTTGCTGCCTGGGCTTTATCAGGCTTGTTCCTGCTTTAGTTTTTTTTGGGCAGTTTTGCCCCCCCTAAATGCCCAGGGCATTTTATGTGAAACGATTCTAAGACGGGGGCGTCATGTGCGTGTCATACTAAAACACAAATTGTATGAAGACCAAAAACCAGCTCCCTTCAAATTTAGCATGGCACAAAATTCACAGCACCCCGCAGGCTTGGGCAGCCGGAAATAGCTGTTTTTTTTAAAGTGATTGTGCCAAGTAATTTGGGACCGAAAAGAATTTTTTTGTCGGAAATTCGGCGAAGTGACCGAACCGAATTTTTGAGAAAATTTATCTCTTCACTTAAGGGTTTTTCCTCTACTTATGCTTTCGGAAAAAGGGGAATTGAATCGCTGGTGAATCGGGCTTGCTAAAGAAGGGCCAGGTTGGGGGTCTGACCTTTTTGACGGGGTAACGGGAGCGGGGTTTGCGCTGACCCTGGTGGCGGAATCATTTCAGCGGTTTTGCACCGCCCCTTTCCCTTTTTTAGGCGGGACCCGTATGCCTCCCCATCTCTTCCTCCTCGTCCAGGTGAATGCTCGTGCAAAATTCTGCTGAAAGACCCCGTTGGAGCTGAATGTCGTCATCATCAACATCAACCAGGGGGTCTTCGTCTCCTGCATTTTTATCCGGGGCTGGGGCTCAAGCAAGGGGACTACAAGGGTTGCCGACCGGGGATTTTTGGCGATTTACCGGGTTCCTTTCCCCCCCTTGATGGCATCAGTAACTGGGCGTCAGAGGAGAAAAAATCCTCCCTTTTTCCCCCCCTTGGATCTTTTTAAAATGCCTTCTGACCCCAACCGCTTTTGCATCAAAAAGGTCTTCAGACAATGGATTTCCACAGTGGTGGGTACACGAGTTGACATTTGGGGTGCTTCTGTTTTTGGGCGGTGCTGGTGATGCGATGACGACATTTGTGCGTGACTGGGAGGCGAGGAGGTAAGCTGCTGGATGCAGGTTTTCATTAACCACTGAAAGGCAGTTGGCGCGCTGTTCGTTACTGAGATTTACAGGGCCCTGACCCCCGGTTTAAGGGGGACGGCCTGCCCAAATGACGTCCGCTGGCATGCGTGTTGTGCCAGCATGGAGGGGGCACCTTCTCTCGTACCTCTACCTCCATGTTTTTACCCCCCCCTTTGCTTTACCCCCCTGAATTTTTGCTCCCTGTTCAGAAATAAAAATTTTTAAGGGATGGAAGGTTTTGGAAAGTCTCTTTTAAAAGACGGAACCACCCATTTTCAAATCCCTAATCAACAAAATTGCTGGTTCAAATTTAACTGAAAGTAACTATCAACAAATGGCCTGCCTAAAGTGAAAAAAAATGTATCTGAAAAGTATTCGGATAATAAAGGTACTTTTGGCACCTATCAATTCACCTGTGGGACTACAAATTGCTGTATTTAAATTTAATGCAAAGTAGATCTACAACAAAGCTGGGTGGAAAAGTGAAAAAACACGATCTGATATGTAATTGGATAAAAAAAGGTATTTTTGGGACCTATCAATTCACCTTTGGGGGGACTACAAAATTGTTATTCAAAATTTTCCGCAAAGTAGTCACAACAAAGCTGGCTGCGCCCAAATTGAAAAAAAAAGTATCTTAAATTTATTCGGATAAAACAAGGTATTTTTGGCACCTTTCAATTTACCTGTGGGCTACAAAATTGCAGTATTTACTTTAAATGCAAGGTGCCTCAATGAACAAAGCTGTTGTGCGCCCAAAATGAAAAAACGTATCTGTTAAAGTATTCGGAAATAAAAGGTATTTTTTTGGGACTATCAATTCACCCGTGGTAATACACAAATTTTGGATTAATTTTAAATGCAAGGTGGCTCTTCAACAAACTGGATGGGGAAAAGTGAAAAACACGTACTGAAATGTATTCGATAAAAAAAGGGTTTTTTTTGGGACTATCAAAATTTACCTGGGTGATACAAAACTGAGTATTCACATTAAGTGCAAGGGCCCCAATGAACAAAGGTGTGCGCCAAATAAAAAAAAAAACGTTTGAAATGTATTCGGGTAATACAAGGTATTTTTTGGGACCTTTCAATTCACTGTGGGGACTACAAAATTGCAGTATTCAATTTAAGTGCAGGGGGCCTCAATGAACAAAGCTGTAGTGCGCCAAAATCAAAAAACTATCTGAAATTTATTCGGATAATCAAGGTATTTTTGGCCCCTTTCAATTCACCCTTGGGTGACTACAAAATTGCGTATTCACATTTAAGTGCAAGGGGCCTCAATGAACAAAGCTGTGTGCGCCAAAGTCAAAAAACACGTATCTGTAAAAGTATTGGATAATATAAGGTATTTTTTGGACCCTTTAACCTTGCTACACAAAATTGCGGATTTTAATTTAACGCAAGGTGGGTATATCAACAAGGTGGAATGGGCAAAAATTTAAAATGAACACCCCTGAAATGTATTCTGATAATTTAAGTGGAGTTTTGCACCTAACAAAGAGACCTCAGTTACTAGAAAAGAGTGTTTCCTAAAATAAGTTCGGCTGCCCAATATCCAGGAAATATTTCAATAGAAAACTGTTAATAATAAAACTTTGCAGGCAATGTCTACCTAAGTGTGGTGAACTTTATCCTATTCCTTTTTGAGCTTGTTGTGTTTTGCCCGCGGGGGGCCCCCCTTCCCCCCACCCCCCCCCCCCCCCCGTGACTTTACAGCGGTAGGCTCCTTTAAAATTTTCACCTAACTACTAAAATCTTTCCCAAACTCTATCTAAAATAATTTTAAAGATCCAGCTAACATAGACTTTTTCGTGAAGAAAAAAGATTAAATTTCGCTGACTTTTTTGGCACAAACAAGGGACTCCTACTGCTAGAGACGCTGAAAAAACAATGTCATGAAAGGAAAAGGGTGTTCTTGTAAAAAGAGGTCATGTGATTTTTCCCGCAAAATTGCAACCCTACACACCCAGTCATGAGTCGCCAAAAAATTTCACCCTGCTTTTCTGTAAGCTGATTTTCTGGCCCCCAAAATGCAGGTCGCCCAAAATGGCGCGATCTTAATGATATGCACAAATTTTAACCTAAATTATGATTTATCTAAAAAATTTCGATCACATAAAAACTGTGCCCATTTCAAATTTGTCGATAATTAAACGCTCAACATATCAAGCATCATCGCATCCGTCCAAAAATGAACGAAGGCAGCCAAATGTCAACTGGTACCCACCACTGTGGATAATCCATTTTCTGAAGCCCTTTGTGACAAAATGTTTTGGGTCAGAAGGCATGTTAAAAGATCAAGAGGCAAGGGGGATGAGTTTGTCTGCTCTGACGCCCATTTTACTGATGCCATCAGGGAGGAGAAGGAAGCCGGTCAATCGGCAAAAAATCCAGGGCGGTCGGCAACGCCTTGCAGTCCCTCTTGCTTGTAGCCCAGCTCCTGGATGAAGAATGTCAGGACGGACGAAGTCACCTGTTTGATGATGTAGATGACGACATTGCGGATCCAACGTGGTCTTTACAGCAGAATTTGCTTGCGAGCGCTTCATCGCTGGACGTGGAGGAAGACGATGGGGTAGTGTCAGTACGGGTCCAGCCTCAAAAAGGGAAAGGGCGGTCGCAGAAGTCCGCTGAGATGATTCCGCCAGCCACGGTCAGCGGACACCCCGCTCCTCGCTTATCGCCGTCAAAAAGGTCCAGGACCTCTCAAGCCTGGGGCCTTTTTTGAGAAAGCCTCTAAATTCACCCAGCGATGTCATATGCCGCCTTTGCCGTAAACGCATCAGTAGAGGCAAGAATCTTAGGTATTTAACCACCACCAACATGTCTAGTCACATGCAGCGAATGCATGAGTTGAAATGGAGGCAACACTTGGCCAAAAAAGGCTACACCGATGCCGAGCTTCCAACCACTGTCACACCCTCTGTCTACGCCTCCTCCTCCTCCACCACCACCAAGCGTTCCTCAGCTGCCCATGTCTCTCAGAGTCATGATCAGGGATCAGCCTCCGCTTCAGCCTCCACCGTCGCCCGAGTACCCCTCAGCACCACCAGAGACCCATCCTACACCTTCTCCTTCCGCCAGTTTGACGACCTGCACGCCGTACAGCAGCCAGTCTAGCAGCCAGCCTTCGGTCTTCCAGGTTTGGGAGCAGAAGAAACACTTAACCCAAACCATTCCAAAGCCAAAAGCCTGAATGTCGGCATTGCCAAGCTTTTGGCCTTGGAAATGTTGCCTTTCCGTCTGGTGGACACAGATGGGTTCCGGGCCCCATCATGGCCCTTGCCTGCCCCCAATACCAGATGCCGAGCAGGCATTTCTTTTCCAGAAAAGCCGTCCCTGCCTGCCAGCCACGTGTCACTAAAATTTCCAGCGCGTTGTCTGCTTCTGTGTCCGGAAAAGTCCATCTGACCAACGACACATGGACTAGTAAGCACGGCCAAGGCCGCTATATCTCTGTGATAGCTCACTGGGTGAGCTGAGTGATTGTATCTGGTGGTGATGGTGGCTCTCAGGCTCGGCGCACGTTCTTAAAAACCACAGAGATGGTGCAGGGCTCTTTCCCCCAAGGTCCTCTGGTGGAATCACGTGCCCAGAGAAACCAGGCCTTGTTGAAATTAATCTGTCTTGGAGACCCTCCACACACAGGTCAGGAGCGTGGACGGCTCTCGTCAACGAGACCGAGCGCTGGCTGGGGGACAAGAACCTTGTGCCAGGCAAGGTGGTGTGCGATAACGGTCGAAATCTGCTGGCCGCCCTTAAGATCGGTAGGCTGGAGCACATCCTTACCTGCACATGTCATGAACCTTTGTCGTCCAGAAATTTCTAAAGCGCTACCCGGGTCTGGACAGCCTGCTGAGGAAGGCTCGAGGTCTGAGTTTGCACTTCCGCCGTTCGCACCCTGCTTCGTCCCGTCTGGCTGCGTTGCAGCATCAGCTCAGACTCCCCGTCAACCGTCTCATTGATGACGTGGCAACACGCTGGAATTCCACCCTCACATGCTCCACGATTGTGGGAGCAGCGCAATGCCATTTACGCAGTAAGAAGTGACACATGGCCTGACAAGCAGCGGTGCGGACCTCGGGGTGTCGAGCCCCCGAGAGTGGAGGGAGGTGAAAGAGCTCTGCACCATCCTTGCCAGTTTTGAAGAGCCACCAAAATGGTCAGCGCAGACAATGCCCTTGTCAGCATGAGCATTGTGGTGATCTTAGTTCTGGAACGATCGTAGGACACTCTGAAACATCATGTCCCGCCAGCGATGGAGGAGGAGACGGATACAGATGCGGACACGGAGCCTTTCTCTCCGTTGAATCCACAAGGCCCGACAGTTTCACAATTTTATCGGTCTTCATTAGGCAGTGGTTCGGGGTCCAGGGCTAGTGCAAGGCGACGCATCAGCTCTCAGGGTGCATCATCTGAGGCAAGTCAGGGCTGTGTTGAAGCTGTGCCGGAGGAAGCGGAGGAGGAGGAGGTATTCCTAGACACTGACGTTACCAACGTCCCTGCCTTTGGGAAAAAGGTTGGCGTGAATTTGAGGCGAGGGGAAGATAGGAAGATTAGTTTGTAGTGCCCCTCGACCCA